>JAJSOF020000005.1:194649452-194781952 GCA_025594305.2 Periplaneta americana
AAACAATCATTGTCTGTTGCCAATCTAAATGGTAAATCGGGAATAAACTGTGGATTATGATGCAGAGAGTTCCATTTTTTCCCTTGTGATTGTGTTATCAAATTTTGTTTGTTGAAGTCTAAGTATGTAGATTTAATCATAGAGTAATACGTAGATTTAGTAACAGGTCTGTAAGTAGCAGTGCTGCCCTTCTTTGCTAGTGCATCCGTATTCTCGTTTCCCAGGATTCCACAATGGGATGGTATCCATTGGAATACAATTCTTTTATTGAGTGATATTAATTGAGAGAGCATTTTAGTTATTTCTGCTGTTTGAGATGAAGGTGTGTGTTTAGAGACTATTGATAGAATAGCTCAAAGAATGTAAATTTACGTCTAACCATGTTGATAAAAATAACTTCTTTGGCGTCAGAGATACTGAAAACCTGTATTTTCGCAAAAATCTCGAAATCATCACAACAATGCTTACACATAATAATAAAATGAAGTAAAACGAATAATATGGCTAGTAATGCGTTTCTGAAATATTCACGTCCGAGCACGTAACGGGCAAAAATCATATGCTTAACACTACCCTAAAATACAACTATTACCTGACTTGAGAACGCGCCTGAGTAGTCACTGTAGACCGTAACCCCAGAAGCTTCGGGGTCACGAGAGAAGCCATTACTGCGTTTTTCCAGGCAAATCTGCAATGTAAAGTAATTTGTGTACACCTGGAGCATGTGGTAAAGCATTTATGTCTGAGAAATTGAAGCAAGGACCCCCGTGGAGTGGGGAGGCAATTCTGCCGCTGTAATGAAGAACTGTGGATCGCTGGGGACTCAATCTCTGCGATGTGAAGAGAGGAGGGGGAGGAGATGGGACTCTGTGGCTGGTGACAGTGTGTGCCAGAAGTGCGTGCACCATGTACTGAAATATTGGCGCCTTTTCTGTTTGTTCAGCAGATAGCTTTTTCTTCTCGCTTCGTTACGTTAAATTGTTACAGCAGTTGTTGATATCAAGATCCGTGGTAACACTGGGGTGGCAATGCGACTGTGATCAGAGGATCCAGGTTTGGTTATGGGCTACAAATGAAAGTTTATTTTCCTCTCGAAAGGACTGGGTATTTATGTCCCATTCCATGCGCCAGTTTTACAGGGACATCATTTTATTTTTACTAACATTTTTAATATTAACTTGCCTATACCTCTGGATCAACGTCGTTTTCTACCTCCTTCCACGACTGGAGTTCGATGATACTGGCGTAATATACAAACAAATCACTTTACTAGGTATAGGAGGGAAGAAAAGTAGTTCATCCATTTACGTAAACTAGAAAATATCGCGATTTTGAGTTTTATAATTTTCATTAGGTTTTTGTTTAATCAAAATACAGTACAGTATTAACAATGAGTGTTTTTACTCATGAACTGAGCTGTGGACGTATTCATTATGCAGTGTATATTATACTGTCTACAGCACATTAGCGTACAATATAGAGAATGAAGTTAAATTGAAAAATAATCATAATATGGATATTTAAACACATTTTTGAAAATGGTGGCCGTTCATTTCGATACAGGCTTCAGTTCTAATGTGCATATTATCGCGCTATAGACTGTTGTACCTAATCCCAATTACCAGTTTCGTTCTTCGTACTAATAACTCATGTTGAAATAATTCTGTACATACTCTATAAAAAAGTACCTTACGTACTGTAAATTCAATCTTCACTTCTGCCCGATCCGAAAAGATAAAATTACTCAGACATACTATCTACTGTCCGTCCAAGTGGTTATGTCATAGGGTCGTAGAAAGGGAGGAAATCACGTGACAGTTAATTACTTAACGAGACCTTTTTATTTAAGTTATTTTAAACAGTTGCATAATATTACGTAGACGTCCAATTCCTAACAGAAATTTATGTTCTCAGAAAAGAGCTAAGACAGCCCAGCCACTAGCTGGCGAATAAAAGCTGGTGGGGGAAACCGGGATACGACGTAGGCAAATGGACGATAGTACCTGTGCGAAAATGATTCAATATTGAAAGCTCTTTCGTCACTAGAAAACGCGAACATATTTTTGGAACGTACTGTTTACTATGACCGTAAGGCTACTATGACTCTATATACGGTCTTGGATCTGTGTGGAGGACGGTTGAACTTCATTAGTAGAAGGGGTGGAAGTGAAGTACATTAAAAAACTCAGGTACAATAAAAATTGAAGTACAAATAAAATTATGTCTCTGTATGTTGAATTGCAGTGGACAACTTGTACCGTGCTAAATATGTGAACAGAGAATTCTTGTATTTATCAATAGCTATTATAGCGTGTGTTCATTTCAAAACATCCCACCTTGAGTAATTTTAGGTGTTCAGATGTTATTATGGTTTACACCTTCTTTAAAATGATGTGTCTGAAGATAGGGGTGCAATTTAAAATACAAAAGTGGGATGGGTGGGTGAAGGGTTGGTACAGAACATTCCATCAGAAGTGTCCACCGCTGTAGGGTGACGGTTAGCACAGCTGATAGTGAAACGACCAGGCCCGGGTTGAAATCTCGGTTGGACAAGTTATCTGATTAGGGTTTTTTCCGGGGTTGTCCCTCAACCACTCGAAGCAGAACTGCTGCGTAAATTTCGGCGTTGGACCTTGAACTCATTTCGCCATTATTAATTCACATATCATCATCATCATCATCATCATTATCATCACCATTATCATCACCATCATCATCATCATCCATACCAGTCTGGGCCAAGTTCACTGTGCGGCGTGCTGTACTTGTACAAGAACACGGCCGTTCGGCTACCTAATCATTTACAGAATAGGAGTGATAAGCACAATAAGCCTCAGGCTGCAGTGCAAGCCTTCGAGTCCCTCCTCCATAGAAGACAAAAAAGAAATCAGAAGTGGATTTCAACTTCTCCTCGGATACTAAATTGACGTTCCCCCCCCACAAAATTGTGTCCTCTACTCATTTAAAATTATTCAAAGCGGGAATTTTTAAAACGACACAAAGTAGCCTGTATTAGTAGATAGTCTATAAAGAGTGGAAGAAACACAAGTGTGTATTTTTAATTACGAATTCCTTGGTGTGAATATAATAAAAAGACTTATACTGTACACTGAGATTCGCAAATGTAGGCCTACAGTTTTCTTGAAAAAAAAAAAAAAGGATATAATTTTATTAGTATTACGTAAATTACAGAGGTCTGCATGGGACGTTTTCGCTCGAGCGCCAAGTAGTTCATAGCATAATCCGATAGGTAGCGCACATGCATGATGAGTAAAATTGTCACGAGCGATAAATCCTCGGAACGGTATAAGTCGAGCGTTAGACATTCGTTCTTGTTACAGTGATGAACTGTGTAGTAACATCATAGATGTTTATCATTTCAAAACTTTGCAGTGTTTAACTAACTTCTCCATAGTACAACTGCAAAACTTGCTTTAAAATGTAATATAAATGTTGTAGGTAAATGTTCCCCCCCCCCCACTCAGGAGTGATTTTGTTTTTGCCACATCTGATAGATGTTATTGGATGTAAATGTAATTCTTAGTCTATAAACGGAGAACACAATCACGATAATGCAAGAACTGTATCAAGTTTTCTAGTAATAATAATAATAATAATAATAATAATCTCTAATTAGTGTATCAATCTTTGCGTCTGTAACAGTTGTGCAGCATGATTATTCGTTTTGTTATATTTTCTGTGACGTTATCTCTGTACTAATATTGTTATTAATCTACTGCTATATCAATAATATTTTGTAAAACGTTTCTACATTGTCGCAGTATATAGTCGGAACACTATGTATAGACGTATCATATTATATAAGTGGTAAATCGAATATTGAATAATTATTAATTAGCAATAATAACTGTATATCGAAGTTTTTCATACAATTTTATTTATAACTTCATGTTCCTGTTTTGGTACGTTCCATTGACTGTTCCATTAAACGTTTGTCATAAACGCAGAAAATAAAGCCTTATTTTTACCGTGTGAGCAAAACATATGTGTATCTTATCTGTCGCCTTCCATACAAGATAAGACATGTCCGTAAGATGACCTTGTAATATGCTTCTATTTATTACGAGCGTATCACGACCGATCGTATCTCACTCGAGGGTGCGACACTCGACCGAGTTCAAGCGAGCGATTTAACTCCAATGCAACACTCTGATAAATTATATGGACTTACTTGATAGGGCCTAGTAATTATGAATATGAGCCTGATTTTCACATAGATAGATAATCAAAGTGGACTGACTATTTTCTTCACCCCTGCAGTGGTTGAGTGGTTAGACTTCCAGCCTGTTACGCAAGCGGCTCGGGTTCGAGTCCCGATCAGGTCTGGGATACATCGTAACAGGTCGCAGTCCTGGGCTATAGTGCCCCCTTCCCGTATAAATTCCATTCCATTCCAACTATTTTTTTTAGGAATTTTACATCTTAAGGTCGGTTTTAGCACAAATATAACGAGTAGAGACGAAATTAAATAAACATTTGTGATTACGTTCCAGTAAAAGAGGTTTTACGACAGTGCAGTAAAGTTTAGTGTTGGGTGTAGGGTGGGGGATCGTTCGCGAGTCAGGAGTTCAGTTACCTGAACACCAGTCGTCAACACAAGACATGGAACAAGCAAATCATCTGAAAGTGCCGAAGTTTACAAATGAAGACTCTTTAGACAGGATTATAATTTATGGTGAAACTAAATACAACATCCGTAAAACACAAGTCTTGTACTGTGAAGAATTTCCAGGGAGGGCCATTCCAAATCCAAGAATAATTATATATTTCAGTAAGTATGCCAGCGAGTTCGTGATAGCGGTCTGTATCCCGGAGTTCCGTAACCGTGGTAACCAGGATATATGAAAAAAAAATTAGTGGTGTTTGCACACTGACACGTCAAAATTAGTTGACACGATCTGCAGCCTGCATGAAAGCTAATGAATTTTTTTTTAAGATTGTGTATTGCCTGATATTCCGGTAAATTGTAAGCACATGTAATTAAATGCAAAAGTCTTGAATATAAATGAATGTGGGCTAAATTTTCCAACTTTTCAGTACAGCTTAACCTGCCAATTTGTATTTCTCGCTGTTAAATTATGTCTTTATATCAAATTGTACTCGCTGAAAGTAATAGTGACTGTATGAATGTGTAGACGGGATTTGACTTCGTACTATTTTTTTTTATACCCGCTGTCGGTAGCTACCTTCTGATACGGTATCCAAGGGAGTAATTTCACCTGAGGTTCAGCTCATCTGCACTGTGTCCAAATGAAACCCATATTATAGATGTTTAGGCCTAACTTATTTATTTATTGTTATTGACAAAAAATACTGTGGATTGTGTGTTTCGATGTATTCTATAAACAACTTAAATCTACACATTTATATTAAAGCACGTCCATCTTAGATTGTTCACAAAAGTCAGGGCGGAATCAAGTCGAATTGCTCATTCCTTGCATCTACATAGCCTAATAATGATGATAATGATAATGATAATGATGATACTAATAATAATGATATCAACAATATTTATATGCTACCAAAGAGCAACTAGCCAATATTAGGCTAACATAAGGATTGTAATAATAATAATAATAATAATAATAATAATAATAATAATAATAATAATAATAATAATAATAATAATAATGGTTGTATGTTGACAAACAGCAATTTTCCAAAATATGCTAGCATAAAGTTACTAAAACAATACAGCAATGTTAATTGCAACGGTAATAATAATAATAATAATAATAATAATAATAATAATAACAATCATCAGCATCTTCATCATTATCATCATATGCTAACAAACAGTAATTTTATTACTGAATAATAATACATTAATAATACAACATTAATGACTATGATGATAATAATAACAATGATGATTATAATAATGTGTTAACAAAGCGTAATTAGTCAATAATAGTCTAGTATAAGGCTTACAATAAAAATACAACAATATTAATAACAACGATAATTACATATAATGATAACATAGCAAACAACAATTATCCAATAATATATCAGTATAACGTTTGTAATGATAATACCTACAATAAATAATAATAATAATAATATAATAATAATAATAATAATAATAATAATATATTTATTATTAATATTTGTGTTGAACAACAGCCAGAGGCCAATTATAGTTCAATAATAGAAGATACAAGTAAAAACAAATAAATAATATCTTAAATAAACAAAAACGTACATAAATAAAATTGATAACAAGAACAGTAAATACTAATAATCAAAACGAAACTATTCTTTAAAAGAATATAAATTGTGCCCATGCAAATTGGCGTATTTTATGCATGTACAGACTGGAGAAGTGATTTTGAATTGCTGTTATACATTTTTTTGAAATCGTAAACCCTTTGTAGGAATACGAAGGCTGATATTGTTTATGATAGACTCAAATCAATATCACCCTTGATAACAATAAAAAATATAATCAAGATTTTGACGTTTAAAGGCTACAACAGTTAAAATATTTACATAATACCTGAAGTCAGAGGAATAAAATAATAATAATAATAATAATAATAATAATAATAATAATAATAATAATAATAATATGCCAACAAATAGAAATTAGTCAATAGTAGACTAGCATGAAGGTCACAATAATAATATAGCATTGGTGGCTAATAATAATAATATAATAATAATAATAATAATAATAATAATAATAATAACAAATAAAATTAAATAAGACTAGCATGAATCACAATAATAATAATAATAATAATAATAATAATAATAATAATAATAATAATAATAATAATAATAATAATATAAAATAATTAAATAGTAGACTAGCATAAGGTCAAATAATAATATAGTGTTAATAATAATAATAATAATAATAAAATAATAATAATAATAATAATAATAATAATAATAATAATAATAATAATAATATGTAAAGTGTTCAATGTAAAATGACACAGCGAATTATTTTGCATTCTAATTCGATTTTGAATGAACAGAACTGTGAAAGTTGAAGTGAGTACGAGTTTATAGAACACCCTATTGCAACTATTCTAGTCTGAAAATCTAGAGACGGAAAACAAGAAGCAATATTGAGATTTATGGAAGTCGTCATTACAGTGACTGGGAATCGATCAGTGGACCCCAAAAAGGAGAAACTCGTATCGAGAATAAATTGATAAAGTAGCGGCACCGCACGTAATGCAGGAACGCTTACTGCAGAACTTTTCGTACTTGCTGCACATACTGTACATGTGTTGGGTTTCATAATATCCGTCAGCATCTTTGATTATCCGTTTTGTCAGCGTTTTCTATCCAATCATTGCTCATACTCAAGGTATATGCCTTCCACGACAACATGTAGACCTCATATTTAGTTTTTTGATGCCTACATTTTTTATTTCTTTCCGGATACAACCACTGCGACAATTTTTAAAGCAGTAGGTAAGTACTCATTCTTTGAATATGATCAAACCATTTCATTCTTTCCTACAGTCATATTTTTCCTCCCGAATCTTGAGTATTACAGCGCGGATTTTTAAAAACACGAAATCGGACTTGATCGCAATGTATATTAGAGTAAACCTTCTGGTGGAAAGATTAGAAAATGAGGGTTTCGTCGAATTTCTCTTGTTTCTCTCCAAAAATAAAAATTTCATTCCACCAACACTATCCTTTTCTATCTGTTTCTTCATTTCATGTCATATAAACTGGTTTCAGAGTAAGCTGTGCAAGCTTCGGTGATGCCGATTGAAGAACAGCCAATGAAACTTTCAAGACTGTACCCTAGCCCGACGGGAACACTGCATGAGCGGCATCTGCTGACGAATCAGCGATGGACGACTTATTTACGGTAGTAAGAAAGTAAGGTTTAACCTTACAAATAAGATCTATACTTTTAAACTTCGCATTAAAGTAGAAAATTAACTGAATGTGAAATAAAATATACTGGATGTCTTTATAGCAACCGATTATTTTACACATTTATTTTATTACAGGCAGGTTTATCGATTTCCTTTCATATTTTGTTACTCATTTATTCTCAAATTGCTTTTCAAATTAATTTTCTTTTAATAGATTCACCATTTGCTCTTCAAATTTATTTTGTTACTGATAGATTCAGAAATAATTGTTTTTCATATTTACCTTGTTAATGAGACGTTCATCAATTACTTTTCTTGCTTATCTATTTACTAACAGATCCATAAATTGTTTCCCATATTCATTTTGTTCCTGATAGTTTTACAATATTTTTCTCCTCTTTGTCTTGTTACTCATAGATTAATTAATTGCTTTCCATGTTTATTTTGTTTTTGAAAGTTTTACCAACTTTCGTTTCTTATTTATCTTGTTACTGATACATCAATGATTTTCCACATCTATTTTGTTCCTCTTTCATCGATTACTTTTCTTACTTGTCTTCTTAGTGATAGATTCACCAATTGTTTTCCTTATTTACTGTGTTAACTATAAATAAATTTGAATAATTTTAAGGGAAAAATTGTTCCGGGAACGGGTATCGATCCCGGGACCCTTCGCTTAACGCACGAATGCTCTACCGACTGAGCTACCCAGGAACTACACCCGACACCGTCCCAATTTTTCCTTTTATATCCACACAACTCAAGTGAGCTGACAATGCGCCAGAAACCCAACTTTGAGTGCAAACAAACTCTGTGTGACTTGAAATTGTGGTTTTCTGTTAACATACCTACATTGACGTATATATTATGCAAATCTGGCTTTCAGGCAGACTAATAATTTCAAGGGAAAAATTGTTCCTGTGACCCGTCGTATTATTATTATATTTTATTTTCATTTATTTCGCTTGTTTTCCTTATTTACTTTGTTATAATTTGGAGGGAAAAATTGTTCTGGGGCCGGGTATCGATCCGGGGACCCTTCGCTTAGCGCACGAATGCTCTACCGACTGAGCTACCCAGGAACTACACCCGACACCGTCCAAATTCTTCCCTTTATATCCACACAACTCAAGTGGGCTGACAATGCGCCAGAAACCCAACTTTGAGTGCAAACAAACTCTGTGTGACTTGAAATTGTGGTTTTCTATTAACGTACCTACAGTGACGTATGTATTATGCAATTCTGGCTTTCAGGTGTAAGCTCCCTGTGAGACAGACTTGAATAGTTTGAAGGAAAAATTGTTCCAGGGCCGGGTATTGATCCCGGACCTTCGTGTTATTATTATTATTATTATTATTATTATTATTATTATTATTTATGTAAATAGAATAAAATAAAATACAAATGTCACTGGTAAGATGATAAAGATTTGAATTCTTGAGAAAAATGAAAAGCTTATAATAAATAGGCATTTTAAAACTTGATCACACTTGATTTCTTAATTTACAAGCCTTGGATTTGTGTCTCACGAAGTGAAAAATATCTGGATTCAAGCACTGACGTCGAAAGATGTTTATAAAGATATGGCCTCAAGGATTGACGTGGCCCAGTCTAGCACCAAGCACTTGTAATCACAAGGAAAGTTCTCGACTGACGCAAGCAAAGCTGAGAGTGTCAATAAGTGTTTAAACTGACGCCAGCAAACATGTGTTACTCAAGTAGTACTGCCTGGTATCGAACTCAGGTCCTTGCTCACTGTGGAGTGTTCTTACTAAGATCAGGTGATTCATTGTAAGTCGAGAGAAATTTCCCTTTTTTTTCGACGTTTTTATGCATACAAACGTAATATTTTCCTTAAAATGTGGGGGAAATTGAATTGTTTGGGAGAAAAAATAAATAAATCGTAATATCATCTAAACGTTATTTCTTGCATCATCATGTCAGTTTCGTTCAATATTATGTGATTTTAACTACAATTTAGAAAGGAAGGTAGCAATATTACATCAAACATGAAGAAAAACATGTTTATTCTACCAGAAGAAATCTGACATATCCTTTAGCTGAGCCTAAATCTTACACAAACACTGAAGTAAATCCCAGCCAGAGTTAGAGGCGAAGGTTTTTATATTTCCATATTGATATTAAACCCATATCTAGATAGTTTTAATTTTAATTCATTTAAAAATAATATTCAGCAAATTATTTAGTATTAGTGTCCCCTTTTTCTTCTTACCTTTCTTTAATATCAGTAGCCATATGTTTCATTCATTCAAACTTATATTTCGTTCTTGATTTAATTACCTTTTTTTCTATCAACAGTAATCTCACTAGAGGTTTTGATTTATCTAGAGAAAATCAAAACTCGAGTGGGATTTAATTGACTATTACACGATTAGAAAAAAGTATATAAAGATTAGAAGTAACAAAGTACTCCAATACAATAAAATATTAATTGGCTTACGAAAATACAACTGTCTTCAAATGTATTATTGTACCATCTCAACATTACGCTAGATGGCAGTAGTGTCTTATGATTATGTTTTCTTGTTATCAGTTGTGCCAACTATGGAATCTTCATTGAACTCTGTGCACGATTACTGGTCAAGAAGACTTTGTTGATTCAGTTTCATTTTTATTAAAACATTTGCATTCCACTTCAATTATCCCGATCCCAGTAATCAACGTCACTTGACAGATGATTTTCAATAAATCTTAGTATTAAACAATCTCTGATACGTGACTAGCCATAATATCATATAGCAGAAGCTATAACAAACATAACCTAAATAATATAAACACGTGTTAGAAAAGTTTTAAATAGGGATGATAAAATAAACAAGAAACGTTTTAATTAACGATGATGAAATAAAAAATAAACATGAATATTTTAAAAGAAACAATTATTGAAAGTACAATTTTCAAATTTGAATGTTTTAGTGGTTGGTGGTTCAGTTGATGTTATATTGGACGTGTGCGTAAAAGAAGTGAACTCGTTGATGTACATGGTGTACCTATCCTTCAACTTATTCAGGATTTCCGAATGGTGCTCTTCATATATGACCAGTGATCTTTATTAATTCTTGTTCTTGAATGCCAATACGAGTCATATTTGAAAGTGCTGTGCATCGACTGGAGTGGTTTGTAATTTTTTGTTTTTTTGACGTCCAGACCAGTGCTGTTTGAAATGTTGGCAAACAAAGAAACAAATGCTAGGGTAGTGATAAAAATAAACCAATGCTAGGGACGCGATAAAATTAAACAAATGCTAGGGACGCGATAAAATTTGAGATAAGCAGCCATGATTGGTTGAAAGACGTCCTTTCGTACCGTTTTATTGGTCAAAAGTAGTGTGACGTAGTAAAAGTGTAATAGTTAACAGTAATCTTACTAGAGGTTTTTGATTTTATCGATTATTCTCTGAGTGGAACACGATTTAATTGATTATTACACAATTAGAAGAAAGTAGCCTATATGAAGATTAGAAGAAATAACGTACTGTAATACGAGTACAATAAAATATTGACTTAATAAACTGTCTTGAAAATGTATTAATGTACCATCTCATCATTAAAAATATTTCGATAGATGGCAGTAATGTGTTATAATTAGCTATTCTCTTGTTACCAGTTGTGCCAACTATATTATCTTCATTGAACTCCGTAGACTATTACTAATCAATAAGGTTTTGTTGATTCAGTTTCATTTTTATTAAAATACTATAGTTGCATTCCACTTCAGTTATCAATTTCATTTATTGTATTCCATAGATCTTACATTAGGAATGAAGCTTTAAGATGTGGAACAAGTCAAAATTTTACAAGATTACAGTTACAATTTTTACAATTCTTTACAATTTTTTTTGGCGAGATGTAGTGAGATGAGGTGAGGCCGAGGATTCGCCATAGACCACCCGGCATCAGTCCCACGGCTGGGGAAAACCTCGGAAGAAACCTATCAATCACACCATACGGGGGATCCAAACCAAGCCCGAGCGCAGCTCCGGATCAGCAGGCCAGCGATTCTGCCGACTGAGCTACATCGATGGCTCTACTAAAAATATACAGAACATAGCCAATCAGATTATTAAATTTATAAACCCAAACGATTATTCATCAATTGAGCTATAAAATAACACACTACTGCAATCTAGCGAAATATTTGTAATGATTTGTCTTGTTTATATTATTTAGGTTATGTTATAGCTTGTGCTGTGTTATGATTAGCTGTTCTCTCGTTACCAGTTATGCCAACTATACAATCTACATTGAACTCAATAGACGATTACTAGCCAATAAAGCTTTGTTGATTCATTTGATTAAAATAGTTGAATTCCACTTCAGTTATCAATTTTATTTATTGTATTCCATAGACAGACTACAGTTTTACTACAAAAATGTTTGAGATTATGGATAGTTCCGTATCAGAGATTGTATAATATATATTTTACTTGCTATATTTTATTTTGAATAATTTTGTAACATTTGTTATCAGCAAACAGTATATACCAGTACTATAACAAAAGAGAAACATTGAAATGTCATTGTATATTTTCGAACAATTACTTCAACAAGAAGAGAATACTTTTTGTCCATCTTGACATATTTTCATATTTTAATAAAACTATCTATGAAAACGATTAAACAATAACACAGTAAGATAGAGATATCCATAACTGACAAATAATATTTTCATATTTTTAACATATCAATTACATATTTAAAATTTAAATTTTGGAGAAGTTGGGATCATGAAAGAAACTAGGACATTAGCCAATTAAACTTGTTCCATCCGATGATGATGATGATGATGATGATGATGATGATGATGATGATGATGATGATGATGATGATGATGATGATGATGATGGATTTAAATATATTAGTGTGTCGCAAACCATGGTTTCCGATTCTGTTGGCGGCATTATTTTCCAGATTCAGAAGTTGTTTAGGAATAAACAAGTCCTGGGACATCTGGCGGCGGACGTCAGAAAGCAGTTACACAGCTGTAATGTGTCCATTATGGGGGAATAAAGGATAAACCTTACACGTGTAGAGAGAGTCGACAGAACCGAGCAGCCTCGCCTCGTCTTGACGTGGGCAGACCAGGCACGGTAACCAACCGCACACTGCAGAAGAGTCCCATGCGGAAACTTTATTAACGTTACAGACACCAAGTATTACAATCAGCTGATGTGCAGTCATGGACTACAGTTTTACAGTATTTGACCGTCTGACAGTAGGAACATTTTAATAATAGGAAAAATCCAAAGAGTTTGTAATTTTAGAACAATTTGAGTGGCAACAAGAAAATGTCACAAATTGAATCGGCTAAATCAGTATTAAACCAGTGTTTGCTATAAAAAATGTAGCCTGGTGATAACACTGTTTTAAACATGAAATGTAAACATGAATGCAGAGGAGCGCTATATTTATTAAAGTTTATAATGATTCATCTTTGGCAATATTCTAAAAATAAATTAAATCACCAATATACACTCGGGATAAGTATGAAATATTGAATAATGGCAATCTCAACATTATTTTCATAGTTAATGAAACCAGGTTTGAGGTCAAAGACTTTTAATACAATTAAGCAATAGTAAGCCTATAGTAGATATCCAGTAGTAGTGACAAATAGACCTAGTTTCGGTAATTTTAACATATCAATTAGACCTAGTAGTTTAATAATTTAAATTTTGGTAATAGTAGGCGTAGTAGTAGTGGTAATAATAGACCTAGTAGTAGGAATTAGGCCTAGTAATAGTGGTAATAATCCTAGTAGTAGTGGTATAATGATGTAACTGATGGTAATGATGTAGTGAGTGATGGTAATGATGAGTGATGATGTAGTATTTTGATGGCAGTAGTAGGCCCGGTGATGGTAATATGATGGTAGTTTAATAGTAGTATTAGTAGTAGTCCTACTTTTTGGTAATAGTAGGCCTAGATTCTAGTTGGCTTAGTTTTGGTTATTTTAGGCCTAGTAGTTGAGACCTAGTTGTTTAGGTAATAAACAGTCCTGGGACATCTGGCACGGACGTCTTTGCATATAATACAACCAAAAACTAGTACATACTTTACAAAACGGAAATTACATGATTAATTCATTTATTGTGAAACAAAACATTTTATACAGATATAGTCTGAGGATTTTCTTATGACAGAAATCCGAATGTGATGCCTCGCCTCGACATTGTTGAAACCAACCTTATACCTGATTAATGTGGCACGGAAATACAAGAAATATTCCGACAATCTGCAAAACATTCAAAGAAGGAACTGCATTTGGAACATTCTTTCAAATATTAAGATATGCATGCTTTCCTGAGCATCCTACAATAGTAGCTATACGAACAATTATGCAACATGGACCATTTTCGTATTATTTTCCTTCAAGTGTTTTATATTTATTCGTATTCCTCAATAAACATGAACTGACCGTCAACTCTTTAATGGCGGCCGAACAGCGGTTCAATTTTTGTACGCGAAACTAGCGCCGTTGGTGTCTCTAAAAACAAACTCTTTGGAAAAATCGCACAATGTGCAGGAGTGTGTTTATAACTCTGTGCTCAGCGCGGTCAATGACATGTTTCTGTAGAACGTGATATCTACCACACGGTTTGCCGCACCAATCACATACGCAATCTGAGTTTGGCTCGTGATACCTCTTTGCTGAACATGCTTCATAATGGAAACCGTGCACTGCGAAACGGGTTACCGAATGCCTTAGTTCATAGCCACTTTTTGTTCAGTCTATGGAAGTCATTGAGTCCGTGGTGTAAAGTCACTCCAAATTTCTTGCTTCTTCTCAAACTCGTGGAGTAGTTCGTCATAACCTGCAGTAGATGGCAGCATCTTCTCATATCGTAGATCTTCGATGTAGAAGGGCTCTCATGCCAATTCGTATGCGTGACAGTGTGTTCATTCATTCATTCATTTATTTTATTCCATAGATCTTACATGAGCAATGAAGCTTTAAGATGTGGAACATGTCAACATTTTACAATATTACAATTACAATTTTTACAAATTTTTATAGTTTTACAATTTAGTAATTTTCTAGTTTTTACAATGTTGTAACCTTTTGGCAGATGTAGTGGATGCATCTTCTCAAAATATTACCCGGCATTTGCTTTTCGATGTCGGAGAAGGGGTAATCAAATCAAAGGGGGTAATCAAATCAAAGGTGTTGATGCCAAGGACTCGCCATAGACCATCCGGGATGTACTTGGATATACTCAAAACTCTGCTTTTACTCTCTCTAGTTCCCTCAGGTCTTTCTTTTTAAGATGATCCCAGATGAATTCCAAGCCATATGTTGCTACTGGCGTTATTTTGAGCTTGAACAGGGTCATTGCTGTTGTGAGTGAGTGTTGGCTTATGTTCCTATTATCACTCATTGCTGTTATTGCCGCAGAAGCTCTCTCTCTGATGTGTGCTCCGAATACCATTCCGCGAGTTTGCAAGGTCACTCCCAGATATTTGAACTTGTTGACAGTGGCTAATTTTGTATCGTCGCATATAATGTCTTTGTGGGTTGACAGTCTACCTCCTCTTCGGAATACCATCGCAACAGTCTTATTCTTGTTTATAGTCAGGTTGTTGTTCTTAGACCATTCTATTAGGAGATTGAAGGCTTCCTGTAGTTTGTCTCGGTGTTGTGATACTATTGCGATGTCATCCGCATATAAGTAGGTCTTCACTTGGTCAGTAGAGATGGCCTGGATAATGTCGTGTGTTGCTACGTTAAATAGTATTGGGCTGATGGGGTCTCCTTGCAGGACTCCTACAGCATCCCAGAAGAGCAGTTTGGGTTTAGAGCTGGAAGGTCTACTATTCAAGCTATCAAATGCCTCATGGAGGACATTGAAGAAGCCATCGAATCAAAAAGAGGAAAACTATGTTTAGTATTTATAAACTTCACAAGAGCATTTGACTCGGTAAACAGAAGCATACTTCTGGACAAGCTGGAGAACACTACCGGGAATCACCACGTAGTGAACATAATAAGGGACATACTAGCCGAAAACTATGTAAAGTGTGCGACATCACCACATCAAGTAGAAACATTTTCAAAATACCAGTACTACTACCACTACAATCATGCTGCTTCTACTACTATCATTACTAGTGCTAAAACTATTGCTTCTTTTGTTACTTCTATTACTGCTAATATTAACAATGCCGAGACGTAGATGGGAAGATAATATTAAAGTGGATTTGAGGGAGGTGGGATATTATGGTAGAGACTGGATTAATCTTGCTCAGGATAGGGACCAATGGCGGGCTTATGTGAGGGCGGCAATGAACCTCCGGGTTCCTTAAAAGCCAGTAAGTAAGTAATATTAACAATGCTACTTCTTGTCTTATTGCTTGTACTATTAAACTACTGCTGCTCCTGTTACTTCTGTCATTACCGTTATTAAAACTGCCACTTCTGTTATTGCTGCCAATGCTATTATTCAAAAACTGCTGCTTGTTAATCATGCCACTGCTATTACTAACAATATTGCTTTTCTGTTACTACTATTGATTAAATTATTGCTGGTTCTGATACTTCTGTCACTGCTAATATTAACAATACTGCTTCTTTTACTATTACTGTAATTGTTACCTTTCAAATTACTGCTGCTTCTGTTACTAATAATATTATCAGTGCTATCTCTTCTGTTAATTCCATCACTTCTACTATTGATTAGCAATACCTTTTCTGTTTCTGCTGTAATTGCTACTCTTAAAATTAGTTCTGTTTGCTACTTCTGTCTGTTAATGTCAACAATACTACTTCTTCCTTTAATTTTGTCACTGATACTATTCAGATTCTGCTACTACTATCACTGTTACTATTAATTATATTGTTGCTTCTGTTACTACTATCACTATTACTGTTAACGATACTGCTCTTTCTGGTACTATTGTCACGTTAGTATTAACAATACTGCTGGTTGTAACAGATACTGTCACTATTCCCAGTGTTTGTTACTTCTACCAATATTGCTACTTTTACTATAGCTGCTATTGCTAATACTGTACTGTCAAGATTAATGTGACACTACACCTGTTATTACAACTGCTATTACTACTAGTACTGTCACAATTGCTCCTACTTCTACAGAATTTATTAATTTCATCAGTCAGTCTATTACTGCTGCTTTTACTAATATCACTAAAACTCTTATCACTAGTATTACAACTGTTTCTGCTACAACCATTGTGAATGCTACTCCTGTTACAACTGTAAATATTGCTCCTATTACTTTTGTTACTATTGTCACTACTCGTTCTAATACTGCTTTTATTAATGCCACTGCTCTTGTTTCTACAACAATCATTATCAATACTATTTCTGTTACAACTGTTATTACTGCTTCCATTACTGTTGCCACTAATTCTATTACTGCTGCTTTTATTAGGGAATATTAATACAGCTGTTGCTACTGGTACTATTGTTACCACAACCATTATCAGTACTTCCTGTTACAACTGTGACTACTGCTCCTAATTCTATTGTTACTACTGCTACTACTCATTCTATTACTGATTTTATTAATGCCATTGCTCTTATTTCTACTGCAATCATTATCAGTACTACTTCTGTTACAACTACTATTACAGCTCCCATTAATATTTTCACTACTCATTCTATGACTCCTGCTTTTACTAGGGAATATCAATACAACTGTTGCTACTAGTATTATTAACTATTGCTACCACAACCATCAATGCTACTCCTGTTACAACTATCACTACTGCTCCTTTTACTTTTGTTACTACTGCTGCTTTAATCACACTACTTCTGTTATTACTGCCACCATTACAATTACAGGAGTAACTGTTACAATTGTCACTACTCCTATTATTTGTTACTACTGCCTGTACTCATTCTACCACTCCTGCTTTAATCACACTACTCCTATTATTACTGCCACCATTACCGTTACAGGAGTAGCTCCTGTTACAATTGTCACTACTCCTATTATTTTGTTACTACTGTCACTACTCATTCTACCACTCCTGTTCTAATCACACTACCACTGTTATTACTGCCACCATTACTGTTACAGGAGTAGCTCCTGTTACAACTGTCACTACTCCTACTATTATTTTTGTTACTACTGCCACTACTCATTCTACTACTGCTGGTTTAATCACACTACTCCTGTTATTACTGCCACCATTACAGTTACAGGAGTAGCTCCTGTTACAATTATCACTACTCCTTCTGTTATTTTTGTTACTACTGTCACTACTCATTCTACTACTGCTGCTTTAATCACACTACTCCTGTTATTACTGCCACCATTACAGTTACAGGAGTAGCTCCTGTTACAATTATCACTACTCCTACTATTATTTTTGTTACTACTGTCACTACTCATTCTACTACTGCTGCTTTAATCACACTGCTCCTGTTATTACTGCCACCATTACAGTTACAGGAGTAGCTCCTGTTACAATTATCACTACTCCTACTTTATTTTTGTTACTATTGCCACTGCTCATTCTACCACTGCTGCTTTAATCACACTGCTCCTGTTATTGCTGCCACCATTACAGTTACAGGAGTAGCTCCTGTTACAATTGTCACTACTCCTATTATTTTCGTTACTACTGCCTCTACTCATTCTACCACTGCTGGTTTAATCACACTACTCCTGTTATTACTGCCACCATTACAGTTACAGGAGTAGCTCCTGTTACAACTGTCACTACTGATACTACTTCTCTTGCTACTGCTACTATTCATTCTACCACTGTTACTTTCATTAATACCACTACTTCTGTTACTATTACAATTTTATCAATGCTACTCCTGATTCAACTGTCGCTATTGCTCGTATTGCTGTTGTTAGGCCTAGTACTGTTATTAATCATTCTTCTATCGCCGCTTTCAATAATATCACTATTTCTGTTGCTACTACAACCATTACCAATGCTACTCCTGTTACAACTGTGACTACTACTCCTAATAATTCCTTGTCTCCTCTGCCCCCAGTCATTCTATTATTGTTGCTTTTTATTAATATCACTACTTCTGTTGCTAGCAAACTACTATTACTGTTACTCATCTTAATAAAGTCTAATTCAACTGCTATTTATGATTTTAATAACTTCACTAGGCTACTCCTGTTCATATTCTAGCTTCTGTCATTGCTACTTCCATTACTACTACTAATATTATTCTTATTACTTGTCTCGTTTTACTACTGCTGCTGTTTTTTCTAATGTGACTGCTTCTATTCTTACTTCTATTATTGGTACTGTTCTTAGTACTGTAATTACTTTTACTAGTGCTGCTTTTATTAATTACATTACTGTTGCAGCTGGCGCCAGCGTTTTTGGCGTGTGTCCCAGATATATAGTGCCCAGTTTGTGAGCATGTTGCTAGTGCAGCTGAGAATGGTACCACTTCCTATACACGTCACATCAGCCATTTGCCAAACACAGTTGTCAGACTGATTGTGGCAAATGTAAAACACTCGCAATTAACGTTCCCATTACTTATTTCACACGCCAAAAACGGTGACGCGGACTATAATATCACTACTATTACTGTTACTTCTGTTAATACAGCCAATAATGCAACTGCTATTAATTATTTTAATGTTGTTGCTATTCCACGTACTATTATTGACATTCCTCTTCCTGCTGTCACTACTGCATCTATTGCTGCTTCTCTTGTCACTTCATTCTATGACTACTGCTACTTTCATTAATGTCAGTATTTCTGTTGCTACTACAATTATTATTGGGCGGCCGGGTAGATCAGTTGGTAGAGCAGCTGGTTACGGACTGGAAGGTCCGGGGTTCGATCCCAGGTGGTGACAGGATTTTTCTCGTTGCCAAACTTTCAGAACGGCCCCGAGGTTCACTCAGCCTCCTATAAAATTGAGTACCAGGTCTTTCCCGGGGGTAAAAGGCGGTCAGAGCGTGGTGCCGATCACACCACCTCATTCTAGTGCCGAGGTCATGGAAAGCATGGGGCTCTATCTCCATGCCCACAAGTGCCTTCATGGCATGTGACGGGGATACCTTTACCTTTTTTTTACTACAATTATTATTACTGTTACTCCTGTTACTAGTCCCACTACTGCTCCTACTATTGCCACTACTGCTACTTGTTTATGTGTGTGTGTCTGTGTAGGTATATGAAGACGAAAATCATTCTGTAAAGAGAGCATTCGTTCATTCCAAGAGAGGTAAAATTCAGCTCTGAAGATCTAGAGATCCATAATGGTCATCAGCAGGCTTCGAAACTTCGGACCCGATAGAGCAGTTCAGTGGAAAATCCGCATAACGGCGTACTGAGTATAGTGGTAAAGCGTACAGTGGGTGGGGGTACTGTAGAATGAATGCCAACAAATACGCAAAGGAAAGCGCTCTGGATTTGAAGGTTCTGACGAATAATTTGGTTTTCATACAAACCTATTTTAAAACTGTGTCAAACTATTACACGGTTAGAAAAGTCAGAGCAAGTGATGCCGGGAGCCCTCAAATTAGTTGAGGAAAGGACACACAGAATTAATGAGACATCAAGTGCACCAGGTACTGAACGTGTAAAACAGAAGTGAAAGTCAATTTTATATAAAAAATAACGGATATGGAGCACTGTGTAATATAAACAGCAAATTAGTGGACAAGAGTCACCCGCGAATAAATGACTGTCTCTTAGAGACTGCAATGATGTTAGGTTTCTTTGTTTTGCTCCTATCACGCAGCTTTTCACAGTACAAACTGTGTTTGCCAGATAACCGAAAAAGATTTACGTTTGAGACACTGAAAAATGTATCTTGTAGTATATTGCAATTCGGTACTGTAACTGCACTTCCTAAAGACGACGAATAGGATAAATGAAAAAATTAAAATTGCTACATGTTTATTCCCACCATTAACATGGTGTATAATTAAACACAAATGCTTATAAAAGACAGGTGAATAAATGCTTTTCACATTCTTTTGACATTGTCATTATGTAATGTATATTTACTTTCAGAATGTCCGTATGTGTGTTTCCCCATACTACCGTACTCTGCTCTAAATAGAAACCTTGTTACCTCAACACATCTCTACCTTTCGCTACCTGCAGCGAGTCAACAACGTATAGTACATGCACAATAAACTTATTGTTCGGTTCCAAAGTCTCGAAGCCTGGTCATCAGTATCTTCCAATGTCAGTAGGACACCATTTAGACGTCCAACTGACACAATAATCATCTCTTGAATGCTAGCGAGTCTCGCCGCAAGGCATCCCTCCTATAGCACTGGGAACGCTGTCTGAAACCAAAGATTATCGTCCATTTAGGAACTCCTAGCACCGCTTCACAAATGTGAAGTTTCTATAGAGAAGCAGTAGTTTGGCTTGTAATTTCTATCCATCATCAAAGCTTGTACACCTTACACTGAAACCATACTTTTTATTTTATTTTATTTTAGTAAGTTATTTTACGACGCTTTATCAACATCTTAGGTTATTTAGCGTCTGAATGAGATGAAGGTGATAATGAAGGTGAAATGAATCCGGGATCCAGCACCGAAAGTTATCCAGCATTTACTTATACTGGGTTGAGGGAAAACCCCGGAAAAAACCTCAACCAGGTAACTTGCTCCGACCGGGAATCGAACCCGGGCCACCTGGTTTTGCGACCAGACGCGCTAACCGTTACTCCACAGGTGTGGACCATACCTTTTAGGACATTAAATTAACAGAATGGTAGGATGGAATGGAGTATATTAATGGAAAATAAGATGAGAGAACTCCGAAAAAAAAACGTTTATCTTCTGATCTTTCCCATAAATATTAAGTACTCTCGTTACTACCGGTAATTGAACCCCAGTTCGCGAAATTATGAGTGCGAGCTTTAGTAGTAGGCTACTGAAAGGTTTGGCTATGGATTTATTATTTTTCTTCTACGTTATTCGTGGTGAAACATGGGAGAAAGTTCTTTAATCCAGAAGGAAAGAATGACTTAAGAGAGAGGAAACGGTATTGTATCTTGAAAACCCGTTCCAGATACTGTATTTGTCCACCCCTGGACGATCCAAGATTTGAACGTGGTTTCCTTTGTAGACGTTCAATTAACTTATTGTACGTTTTCACGTCATTTTATTTTAAACAGCTGGCTCTTAGACGTGGCATATGAATATGTAGTGTCTTCCATAATACTAAAGGTACTTTAATCGTGGATTCATGTATAGCTCTAAACATGCGAATATTTTGTAAATAGGTTGTCGTGAGGTGCTTAGAGTAGCTGCCATATGTATTATAGTGACAGCACCTAATTATCCGGTCTTGGTTTCGAAGCAACGACTTCCATAATAAGTATCAATAGTAATCACTTTCAGCATGCTTGTAAGCTGGTAGATGTACATCTCCCATTAGTTACGTTACCGCCAAGTTTATTACAAAAACATATGAAACACGAAATAAACAAGCGAACATAAATCACCTGCATTTGTTCTGCAGCTCACTGCTTATACGATTCCTTCTCTTTGCTACAAAAAGCAATAAAAAAAGGATTTATACTAGCGTGAACATCTCTGCTCTATCGAACTAGAGAGAGATATATTTTCAGAGAGAACCGCTGGGGATATTTTCCTTTGATGATCATTTCTCTACTGGGAGAGAGGGAAAAAGGATAACGCTGAGACTCACCCCCTCTCTTGTTTTGCATGATACTAGCAACGGAAATATCTGAATCTCGATCGACTGCATGCGATTGGAAAAACAAGTGACAGTTTAGTAGAGGGCTTGAATGGAAGGGAGTAATGTGTTTGTTAGCTGTAAAATGTGTCGTTTCTTTTGATAATATACGGATTAAAGTGTGCATTGAAAGACTAAGGTTACCTTTAGTGTTATGTGACTAGCGAACTATGAATAAACATTGTTATACAACTTTTATGCTTTCAAAATATCTTCTCATCCGTTTGGCTTACTATAGCGTGCGTGATGGATGCCAGCGTAGGGGTTTCGTCTCATCCTCGGGGAACATGGCGGTTCTAGTAAGTAGAGGCTGAAAATAAATATACAGTATTACTGTTGTACGGATATCCTAGTGCTATTTTCAAATATCTGTAGTTGCTAAAAGTTTTGTAATTATGTAACTACGCGTGTATTAAGTTTTCAAGATCTATTTATATACAATATATTATTTTTAGATTATAAGTTTATAAGCCATCTTAGCAATCGGCATGTGGGTATTCCATCCGTTATCTTACAGCGTAGTTTAATATGCAATTCTGTTTTTAACTTTGGTTGTGTACCATCCAGTTATTTTCTTAGAAGTAGCACATAGATACGTATATATATGTAACAGGTGATCGCCTGAGAACAGATTCTGTTTAATATGACTCTCCCCCTCCACCAGCGGTGAGTCGGCGCTCGGCCGTATCTCGCGACTTACAGACCTACAGTGTGTCCACAGAAACATTCCGTGATTACAAACTGTTATAATTTTGTAACTATACGTATTACGAAATTCATACCGATGCTATTAGAAAAAACGACTCAAGGAATTTCAAGGGATGTGTAATTTTATTATTGGTGGAAAACAATAGATGACACCGCCCTTTCGCATGTCATTGTGGCGTTGTTGAATAGAAACAAATTGTATCACAACATTTAATACTCATTATTATTATTATTATTATTATTATTATTATTATTATTATTATTAAAATATTGTAACCCTATTTTATATTTAATAATAATAATAATAATAATAATAATAATAATAATAATAATAATAATAATAATAATAGGAACCCGCAGGATCATTGCCGCTCTCACATAAGCCCGCCATCGGTCTCTATCCTGTGCAAGATTAATCCAGTCACTATCATATCCCACCTCCCCCAAATCCATTTTAATATTATCCTCCCATCTAAGTCTCGGCCTCCCTAAAGGCCTTTTTCCCTCCAGTCTCCCAACTAACAATCTATATGCATTTATGAATTCACCCAAACGTGCTACATCCCCTGCCCATCTCAAACGTCTGGATTTAATGTTCCTAATTATGTCAGGTGAAGAATACAATGCGTGCAGTTCTGTGTTGTGTAACTTTCTTCATTCTCCTGTAACTTCATCCCGCTTAGCCCCAAATATTTTCCTAAGCACCTTATTCTCAAACACCCTTAATCTCTGCTTCTCAAAGTGAGAGTACAAGTTTCACAACCATACAGAACAACCGGTAATACAACTGTTTTATAAATTATAACTTTCAGATTTTTGACAGCAGACTGGATGATAAAAGCTTCTCAACCGACTAATAACAGGCATTTCCCATATTTACCGAGCTGAAATGTGAATGCACACTATTTAACACAGTTTTGCTTCTATCCAACAATGCCACAATAACAAGCGAAAGAATGGTGCCCTCTATTGTTTTCCGTCAACCGAGATTTATCCTTCGAAGAGGTGAAAAAATTCAAATATCTTGGAGCAACAGTAACAAATATAAATGACACTCGGGAGGAAATTAAACTCAGAATAAATATGGGAAATGCGTGTTATTATTCGGTTGAGAAGCTCTTATCATCCAGTCTGCTGTCCAAAAATCTGAAAGTTAGAATTTATAAAACAATTATATTACCGGTTGTTCTGTATGGCTGTGAAACTTGGACTCTCACTCTGAGAGAGGAACATAGGTTAAGGGTGTTTGAGAATAAGGTGCTTAGGAAAATATTTGGGGCTAAGCGGGATGAAGTTACAGGAGAATGGAGAAAGTTACACAACACAGAACTGCACGCATTGTATTCTTCACCTGACATAATTAGGAACTTAAAATCCAGACGTTTGAGATGGGCAGGGCATGTAGCACGTATGGGCGTATCCAGAAATGCATATAGAGTGTTAGTTGGGAGACCGGAGGGAAAAAGACCTTTAGGGAGGCCGAGACGTAGATGGGAGGATAATATTAAAATGGATTTGAAGGAGGTGGGATATGATGATAGAGACTGGATTAATCTTGCACAGGATAGGGACCGATGGCGGGCTTATGTGAGGGCGGCAATGAACCTTCGGGTTCCTTAAAAGCCATTTGTAAGTAAGTAAGTAGGCCTAATTACAAAATTACACTTCCCTTGAAATTCTTTCAGCAGTTCTAACGGCACCGGTATGAATTTAGTAATTCATATAGCCTAGTTACAAAATTATAGCAGTTTACGGATGTTATTGTGAGCACAGTGTACAGTATATTACATTATATAATTTGGTGAAACTAGCGCTGAGGTAGTTCTGGTGATTTCGAAAGTGAAAATTGTTGAATATTTTCTAAGTTTTTTTTATATGCAGTTGATCATATATGCAAGGCATAAAAAAATCTGAAGTAACCAAAACTAACCTGTCACAGATTCGCATATAGGTGCAACTTATAAGCGGAGTACAAAGGGAACTACCTCAGCGCTAGTTTAGTCTTAAATTCTATCAATAAAGAGGAAATCCATTGCGTATCTAGAAATCTTTTCAAAACATATGAAATGCGTATTAGAGAATGGTCAACTTCAAGCACTTATTACAAGATAAGCTAATAAAATCCACCATTACACTGTCTTATTACAGACAATATCAGAAAACAAAAGTCACCCAGCGTATATCCAAGGTACAATAAAAGCCTAACCTAAAGATTGATGAGCCTATATGCATAACACAAGCCTAAATTAACCTGTCACAGATTCGTATATGCAAGTTAGGCCTATAGCATGAAACTTTCGTAATGTCATTAAAGTTATGTTATGACAGAGGAGAGCTCTGAACAATTGAAGGTGTGTAAGCGAAGTACGAGGAAGCAACTCGGCGCTAGTTTAGCCGTGAATTTAAAGATTTCGTAGGAGACTATTCGTCGAAATATTATTGCAATTATATCATGGAATGAAATAAAAAATTACGTGTAGTGCTTTAACATAAATCAGAAACCATACTACATAAAAGTTAGTAACAAAATGGAGTCTAGATACTGAACTGATATTATCAAAAGCCGTTATAATATTTCATATGTAACAATTTTAAATGCCAAATAATCATTTCCCTGGATGCTGAAAATAAACTTTTGTGATTATTTTGCAATTCTTTACAATTGCGCTACAACGTTAAGGTACAAATCTATTTACTGACTTGACTTCTAGTACACTTATATGTACTGTAAACAAGACTAAAATTAAGTGCAGACACCAATTTCGCACCAAAATAAGGGTGGAAATTTGCTGTGGAAGTGAGAGCCGGTGGGGAGGTTTCCTTATTGATCACAGAGAAAAAGAGAGTTTTCGTAAAGTGGAATCAGTGACAGGTTAGGTTAGGTTAGGTTTTTGATATTTCTTGGAAGAAAGGGCACATTCTTAGACAATTGTGAGTATATGCAAGGCGAACCAAAAGTATAAACTAACCTAACCTGAAACTGATTCCTATATTATCGCTGCGCCTCCAAAATCTGCTATGTGCATTAAAACAGATTTTTCAGGAGAAAGAAGAAAGCGTTATTGTTTAATCAACTATCAGAATACAGGTTTGAATCTCATAAGCGATACCAATAAAGCATCACTCATGGGACAACTAAGCCAGGAGATACTGAGGTAGCGTGGCCAGTTCCTTTCCTCCTCCATAGTATACATCGCTGACTAGTTAAATATTACACTAATCAGACTTCAGATGTATACAAACAATTCTTTCTCAGACACTTATAATCAAATAAAGTGTATTGCCTGTATATATCAGCCAGAACCCCAATCAGATGTAAAAAAAACATCAGTTTTAATTTCCTTGATTTTCAAAGCTACTTTCAGTATAATTTCATCTTTTTCTGTAATGATTGAGTTTTGAAAATCAAGAGCATAAAAATGATGTTTTATCTTTCTTCTGAAAAATTTGTTTGAATAGACATAGCGGATTTTGGAGGCCCAGCAACGATATGCAAGTCATACCGAAAGCCTAACCTAACCTGTCACTGATTCCTATATGTAAGACATACGGAAAGTCTGAACTAACGTAACTTATCACAGATTCCCGCAACTCTTCGCCGGCACAGCAATTTTCGATCCTTATTTTTTGGTGTCTGCACTCAATTCTTTTGTTTACGGTACATACTACACCACTAAAAGTCAAGGATGTAAAATACATTTGTATCTTAACTTGGTAACGCAATAGTACAGAAATAGCCTACCTTCAATTTATTTGTTGTTTATTCATTTATTAACTTATTTATTTACTTATTGGTTTAAATATTTATATATTTATTTATCCATCGCTTTATTTATGTATTTGTTTATATGTTAATCTATGGCAGGCTAATTTAAAGATACAACTGAAGGGCCATGAACATTTTTGTAACCAATATCGCGGTCATTTTGCATTTTTATATTTTATATAGTTTTTTTAGTTTGTTGTTTAACGACGCTGTATCAACTACTAGGTTATTTAGCGTCGATGGTATTGATGATGGCGAGATTATATTTGGCGTGATGAGGCCGAGGATTCGCCATAGATCACCTGACATTCGCCTTACGGTTAGGAAAACGTCGGAAAAAATCCAACCAGGTAATCAGCCCAAGCGAGAATCGAACCCGCGCACGGGTACAACTCCAGGCCGGCGTGGCTTTGCCTGTTATGTTCAACAACAAATAAATATATTTTATATATATAGGATACCTGTATATATATTTTTATGCTCGACCATGCCGAAATGTAATTATACACCTGGTAGCAGTACCTTTAATGCATGTCATTAAAGTACACCTATTCATTAAAGTTCAGGTTTTCGATTATTCTTGGAAATGCAATCGAAAGACAACTATCGAAAGGTCACGGAGGCTGGAAATCCAATACTGTCGCAGAAGGTTATGTTCTGTTACTATAATAATTAGCGTTAATTGTAAATAATATTCAAATAATTCAATTTGTCATCTCGTTTTTCAATGTCGAATTCAATTTCAAGGTTATATCAAGACTAATTTTTATCTTACTCTCTAGATTATATATCAAGGTCGTTGACATTAGTTTTCCGGAAAAAATAAATACTTTCGCATCTGCGCACATCTCACAATTCATGAGGTAGGCTATTGCGCTCACTCACATAACAATAACATGAATACTTACGAATAATTTCAAGTTAGAAATATGGTCCAGCATAAAAAATCGTATGAAACTTGCCTATAACGGTAATTAGGACGCTCGTGTGAAAATTATGAAACTCGCTTGCGCTCGTTTCATAAACATCCTTGCGTCTTAATTACTACCATTATAGGCTCGTTGCATAATGTACTATTTTCTTTGGATTTAAATTTTATGAAAACCACACAATATAAAATATACAAATTCGTCAAATTTTAGGGGCTACGTTTCTTAAACCCTCAAATATTCACTACAAAAACAGAACTTCCAAATATAATGTATCACCATAGTATACCAAAACGACAATTCAGTAGAAAACATTAGTTTATATGATTAACACCAATAATATAATCTTGAATCGGTGACAGGTTAGGTTAGGTGGTGAGGTGAGGTGAGGTTTTGATATGTCTTGCATATACTTTTTTTTTTTTTTTTTTTTTGTAGGTACACCAAAAGCCTGAACAAACCAAACCTTTCACTGATCGTTGATGTACGCCATATTGACCAACGTTTTCTACCGAATTAACAAAAATGTATATACAATACAAAACAACAAAAATCCTGTAGTTTTGATAAAATATCTTACGAAAATATAGACTAGCCTGTATCAAATTAATCCTATATGGCTACCGAATAGGGTACAAAAACGTTCGCGACGTCAACAATAGTCTTGGTCCTCCATTATACACAACACAAATGTTAAAAAGGTGCACAAGAAATTAATAAAAATTATTCAACCACAACAAAATTCATTGAAGGTTGAATATATATGCGGCGCTGTATACGAATTTTTCACACTTTTACCATTGCACAAAACATTTCACCTTTTAATGCACTATATATGGAATGTTCACTACATTAATGCATTCACTATTGTGTAAAAAAAAAACATTTAACCCTTAAATTGGCAATGTATCCTACAGGATACAACAGGTTAATAGGCTATAAGCTGTAATAAATAAAAAAAAATGGTAGGAAAATTAAAATTTCACAATAGGCTACTATAATATTGCACAACATATAAAAATGTGGACATTGCGATAGTTGTTTTCTTTACGGTCCGACAAGGTTTAATAAACTAGTGTGAGAAATGAAGCTTTGCCAAGTTAAGGGTTCAGGAAGAAAATGTAAAAATTATTAGTGTTCATTTTAAAGAGTTACCCCCTTCTCGATCTGACGCAGTTTCTCGCTTCTTCTACTAGGTGGCTCCGGACTCTGCGTCTAGCAGGGACTGCAACATCTCAAAACCAAATTATACTAAATGTTAGACTGACTTTAGATATTAGTGACTAGGTTAGGTTAGGTTAGTTTAGTGTACAGTTATTATTCATAATTCTTTCGACCACATATCGCGCTATAAGCTTAGCCTTTACATTTCTCCACAGTTGTTGAAACTGAAATTCCTTCCTTATAGTAAGTCATAATAAGGAAACATGGCGGTCTTCTTCCTTCACGCACGACAGATTTGATATATAAATAGGATATCTGAGTTGAATGGGCACACAGCTCTCTTAGTGATCACAATCTCCACTACTCCATATTAAAAACGCAAGCGATTTTTCAGATATTTTAATAATGTTTTCTAGTGGCGCATTCATATTTACCTTTTACCAAAACTTCAAAACGAAGTGTACAATCACAAACTGTATTAATTTAATTCAAAATCAAAAACACGCTTTAATTTAAAACATGCCATAATTTAAATAGAATAGAAAAAAATTGTAGGAAAATTAAAATTTCACAATACTATAATATTGTACAACATATAAAAATATGGACATTGCGATAGTTTTCTTTACGGTCCGACAAGGTTTAATAAACTGGTGTGAGAAATGAAGCTTTGCCAAGTTAAGGGTTAAGGAACAATACAATACAATTTCACAATACTATAATATTGTACAACATATAAAAATATGGACATTGCGATAGTTTTCTTTACGGTCCGACAAGGTTTAATAAACTGGTGTGAGAAATGAAGCTTTGCCAAGTTAAGGGTTAAGGAACAAAATGTAAAAATTATTAGTGGTGATTTTAAAGACGCAGTTTGTCGCGTCTTCTACTAGGTGGCTCCGGACTGTCTAGCAGGGACTGCAACATTTCAAAACCAAATTTTACTAAATGTTAGACTGACTTTAGATATTAGTGACTAGGTTAGGCTAGGTTAGTTTAGGTGTACAGTTATTCATAATTCTTTCGACCACATCGCGCTTGTTGCAACTGAAATTCCTTCCTTATATTAAGTCATATTAAGGAAACGTGGCGGTCTTCTTCCTTCACGCACGTCAGATTTGGTATATAAATAAGGTATCTGAGTTGAATGGGCACACGGCTCTCTTAGTGATCACATTAATCTCCACTACTCCATATTAAAAACGCAAGCGATTTTTTAGATATTTTAAATAATGTTTTCTAGTGGCGCATTCATATTTAACTTTTACCAAAACTTCAAAACCAGTGTGCAATCACTAGGGCTAGGATTTTGATGAAATTGCATTTTTTTTTCTAGTAAGCCGGTGAATGTTACTTATGTCCCGCCCACTATAGGAGACATAGGCCAGTTTTAAACTAATCCTAAACATCTGGACGGGATAATGAAAGTCTAAACTAACCTAACCTAACCTAACCTAACCGCGTCGGTGTCTATTCCAAAATCGGCGGAAGTCGCTGAACGCTCGTTTAACCAATATTCGTTCAGTGGGCGGTGGATACTCTACATTGACCTTTTCATTTAATTTTGGCCATAAATCCCCATTGTTAATGTAAAATATTATTTATTTCCTTTCGGTATTTTCTCTACATATTTTGTCCATTAATACCAATTATTTTAATTATTTTAATCGTTTTTCTACACATATTGTCATTTTAACGTAGTACACCCCCACGTAATGGATCAGTTCAACCACCCCTTCAATATAGACTCCTCTATACCTGCTAGTTCCGGATAAGAGTGGCCTTGTGGTGGACTACATGGAATTATATCAGATAAAATAATTAATTAAAGTGTACTAGTTAGAAAAAATATGTAAAATTAAATAAACTTGAATGTTGGTACTAGAATTTAATTTAGCTAATTATTAATATTCCTACCAAGCCAATTATGTAAGATCAATTTTTAGGGCGTTTTAAGGGCATTTTTGAAAGATTTGTAGTTCATAAATGCATTGGTTTTAGGACATTTTTTCATGATTTATAGATCATCAACATCCTATCCCTAATAATCACAAACTGTATTGATTTAATTCAAAATCAAAATCACGCGACTACTAATGTACGCCATCCATGCACATATAAATAAATCTACGCAATATTCTGTTAAATACAAAAAGGAAAACAAATTACCAAACCATGTATTTTCCGTAATAGCTGCCCTTTCTACACGAACAAAATAAATGTATCATTAGAATAATTTCATTTTTCATATTGCTTGCAAATATTTATCTTACACTTCGAACCACGAACTTCAAAAGCCTTCATACGCTACGACACAATAATTCCATACAGTCTTTCAAAAGTGAAATACCTTCATATCCCTCACATATGAGATAAACTGAACCAGGTTACCACTTGATCACACGCCGTATAAAACTGTGAGCTACCCTGAACCAACGAACTTACAAATGTCAAAACTTTCAAATGTCAAAATGATTACGATATACCGCACGACTCAACCTATCGATCAAAACACCTCCATCATATAACGCAATAACATGTCACCAATGACGTCATAATTTCCATAATATCTTTAAAATTGTGATATATATTTCAATCATTCGTTCATTTATTTATTTATTTAAATTAAAATTATTTATTTTTGTTAATCTATTTTTATTTGATTTATTTGTTTGTTTATTTACTTATCGATTTGTTTATTCATATATTTATTTATATATTTATCTGTCTATTTATTTATATATTTGTTTATCTATTTCTCTAGTTATTTAATTATTTCACTATTTATTTAGAAAGAATTCTAATTCATTCATAGTTATATTTTCATTTTCTCGGTCACATAGTTTTTATTTACACTAATTCTGTACAAATGGTGTATCTAGGATTTAATGTAATAATTCACGATAAGCCTAAATGCAAAATGTCTATAAGAAGAAGAATTATTTATTTATTTTGATTCCTTTCTTTTCATTATTTTATTTTATTTATTATATTTTCATTGTTTTATATTTGTATTATTTTTGTTTACTTATTTGTTTATGTATTTATGTACTTTTATTTTCATTCATTTATATATCTATTATAACTTATATATATTTTTTATTTTCATTCATTTATTTATCTATTTACCTATTATAATACTTTTCTCTGTATTTATTTATATACATTTATTTGTTTGTGTCTAGTTATTTATTTAAATATCTATTTGGAACCAATTGTAATTCATTAGTAAGTCACCGGCGTAGCTCAGTCGTTAAGATGCTTTGCCTGCCGGTTCGGAGTTGCGTTCGGACGCTGGTTCGATTCCCGTTTGGCTGATTACCTGGTTGCATTTTTTTCGAGTTTTCCCCAACCATAAGGCAAATGTTAATTAATGTATGGCAATCATCGGCCTCATCTCGCTATCAGCAATCGCATCGACGCTAAATAATCTTATAGTTTATACAGCGTCGTTAAAAAAATGCGTTTTACTTCGACACATACCGGTAGTTTTTTTCCATTAATTCTGTACTGGACTCTGCTGTGTCTAGAATTTCGTGGAATAGGTATAATAACCCTAAATCCAGAATATCTATAAGAAGAATTGTTTATTTTTATTTATTTATTTATTTTCATTTTTTATTATTTTCCTTATATTTATTATTTGTTTATTTATGTAATTATTTATTTAGTTATTACAAATTCATTTATATTTATTTACTTGTTTACTTATTTATTTATATTTATTTACTTATTTTTCTGCTAGAGTTAAGGCCATCAGGCCTTCTCTTCCACTCAGCCAGAAACAAAAGAATATAGTAATGTAGAAATAGATCAATAACAATATTAAAAGTAAATGCTAATTAATTACCTGTTCAATAACATTAACGTTAAAGCATGCTCGACCATATTTCTAACTTGAAATTATTCAGAAGTATTCATTTTATTCTTATGTGACTGTAGAGCGGAAGTTACCTTGTGCATAGCTCGTAAATTGTGAGATGTGCGCAGACGCGAAAGTATTGATTTTTTTCCGAGGAACAGATGTCCACATTGACCTTGATATAATCTAGAGAGTAAACTAAATATTAATATTGATATAACATTTAAATTAAATTAGACATTGAAAACGAGATGACAAATTTAATTTATTTGAATATTATATACAATTAACGTTAATATTATAGTAATAGAACATAACCTTCTGCGACAGTATTGGATTTCCAGCCTCCGTGACTTTTCGCTAATTGTCTTTCGATTGCATATCCGAGAATAATCGATACTTGCGGTTTTATAATAGTACAGTACAATCAGTACAATGGAGATTTCTCATTGGCTGAATAACTGAATTATAATGAATAGGTGTACTTTAATGAGGTGCATTAAAGGGCTACTACCAGGTGTATAATTACTACATTTCGGCATGGTCGAGCATAAAATTTTTTACAGAACCAAAACTTACATTTGTTCGGATCAAATCTCTGCATATTTAAAGGACAAAACTAAAATTCTTTCAATCATTTATTATCATAATACACTGCTCTCTTATTGTGACTGAGCATATTGGGAATTAAAATAATGACTTTCCCAAAACACAATATGAAATGTTTCATATGAAACAATTTCTATCTCGAAAAGGAAGCAAAAAGAGCAAAATTGTATTCAACTTTTTTGTTTGAAATATCTCAAAGAATACCTCTCTGAAAATAATAATAATATCATATCATCCTCTATACTTTTGATAAGGTGAAAAGCCAAAAACATCCTTATTAATTGCTACATTTTTCAGCAGTTGGTATTACTTAAATTGCGCACTATGGGGGAAACGCGGCGGACGACGAGAGATTTATGGCAATGGTTAAGTAATACTCACTTTTCATGAGAACACATATTTCCAAAGGATAGTCCTCGAAAACAGAAACCTAGACTTCTTTACTGTCAGAATCCTACAAGGACAAAGCTCGCTTTGGACAGCTTCGAGCCCTATTCCCATTGTCTCAGGCTTGCGTGACAGACATGGACTAAACAATAAATAAGCGGAACCTGCACCCCTCATAAAAGCCCCACGGGGGGGCCCCACTAAATTCGCCGCGTCTCCATACGCCACTAAAGTTTTAATTAGTAACAAATCCATGAAAGAAAATTTTAGACCTGGGCTTGTAAAACAAAAGACTGTTTCGTAACCTAGCAACCCCAATACGAGGCAAAGTCGTAATTAGCTGACAAGTAAAGGCTTGAGGACCGATGCGATAATGGAATTAATTATAGTGTAAGCAGTTTAATTCACTTTGCTCCTCACACCGGATGAGTGCCTTCGCTGCCAAATGTTTGTAGATGACTCACGCAAAATTCAGGCAGGAAAACACACAAATGAGCAGCCAGTGTCCATGAAAAAGCTAAGATGATACAGAATATTATTTCACTTTCTATACGAAATAGAAACAGGAAGTGCTGTGATACCTAAATCTCTATTTCCTATATATAATAGCCTATCTACTATTTTAAACGCTATCTTGCCGCTTTATAATATTTTTTGAGTGATACAGATGTAATTAACATCTTATATTACTTTGCATTACTAATTATCTGGTAGGCAAGCAAAAGGGCTTAAGGCATTACTTTTTCTGATATAAGATTTTAATCTTACATTCCTTCATTAAACCAGTTTCCTAAAAGAGATCCCAAAATCAGTGACGTCAACAATAAAAAAATCATGAAACAGCCGAAATATGTCATTTTTCGGATTTACAGCAGTTGTTTAAATCCTTGAAAATTCCTCCTGTAAATTTTGCTTAGAGTGACTTACGTCCTTTTGCCCATCCACGAGGGAATTTATACCGTTACACAATTTCATCTACCAGTTTCATAGGCTCGTTGCATAATGTACTATTGTAATGTTACTTTTTGTTCGGATTATATTTCTCTCCATTTAAAAGACAAAACTAAAATTATTCAATCATTTATTATCATAACACAGTGCTCTCTCTCTCTTTTGACTAAGCATGTTGGGAATTATACATACTACGAAATATTTCATATAAAACAATTTTTATCTCGAGCAGAATTATATTAAACTTTTTTTTGAAATAGTTTAAGAATATCCTCCTGAAATTAATGACATTTCTTATGATTCACTCTGTACAAACATCGAACTTTTCTGAGCTACGTAACAAATGGCATAAATATATTGAAATAATTACAAATATACCAGAAAAATAATATATTAATTATGTGCTATGAAAGAAAATATGGCATACAACATATATCGCTCATCGTATATTTTGCACTGTAATCATTCCAGCTATAGAATAATATTTATACAATGAGTAGCTCGTTTATAAGTCGTGTGTAAATTCCTTACTAATAATCACTACATACGTCGTGTATAGCAGTATAACTGTTACACAGCTACGTCATAGTTTCGTCATTACTTCATTACGAAAGGTAATAGAATATCTGAGGTTCTCTATTGCATCCGGTAGAGCGCTCTGTCGAGTGTGGCGTGTTAAATATCGATAGTACAACTGGCTGGAGAAATTTACTAATCGATTACCACCTGACATACATTTTTTGAGATCAAAGAGTACAAGCTACAGGAAAAAGACAATATTATTCTAATAATTCTATGATCTTTGGTTTGTTCTTCTGTGGTTACAAGGTAACCATCATCATAAAATGACAGTCGATACGAACAGCTGTTAGAGGAGCGGCCATTTTTTTCGCTATATACAACGCTTAAATAAGGGGTTTCGTGTATATAACTACTGCAAAGCGTTTCCCATTGTATAGTTACAGCCTGTTTATACGTCCATAGCTTATTCACGGTTTATTAGTAACGTTTTCTGTCTCAACTCTGCATAAGTCTCGTATAAAAACTATACACGGTTTATTAGTAAGACTGTAAAGAAAGAATCCTCACATAAACTATACAATTCGTATCAATATGCTCACAAGACTTCTATCTTCATAGCGATTTCCTCTCACCACGTGTTCTTTCGGTATCACAGGGTGTTACAAAAGAACTGTCTTCTTAATGAAAATATATTATAATAGATCTCAGTTTGCCTAAAATCCCTTGCGGTGAGTGAGTGGTCTCTTCAGCCTGTCACGCAGACGTTCCGGGTTCGCGTCCCGGTCAGGCTTGGGATTTTTCGTTGATATAGTGAGACTTGTAGAGGACAAGGTCGCAGTTGTGATTTTTCTCAGGGTTCTCCAGTTTTCCCATATTAGGCATATAATTCCGTCTCCATTTCTGCATTTCGTCATCATTCCATAGCATTCCCCGAACGCCGGCTAGCAACGCACGGAGGGGGCTGGCCTAGGGACGAAGGGGGGTTGCATGCTGGGTACGTAGCGAACCTTAGTGTAGTCAGCCGATGTGGGTTTAGGAATTCGCCTAGATTGAGGGTTAACGCAATAGATTGTTAAAATGCTGGTCATAGTGCCCTCTTCGTCCATTCCATTGCGTCCGAACCAAAGTGGCAGTTTCGGGTAACATTTTTTTCAAAATTCATGGTTCGTTCTGCAAGTCCACACCTGTGCAGTAACGGTTAGCGCGTCTGGCCGCGAAACCAGGTGACCCGGATTCGAATCCCGGTCGGGGCACGTTACCTGGTTGAGGTTTTTCCGGGGTTTTCCCTCAAACCAATATGAGCAAATGCTGGGTAACTTTCGGTGCTGGATCTCGGACTCATTTCACCGGCATTATCACCTTCATCTCATTCAGACACTAAATAACTAAGATGTTGATAAAGCGTCGTAAAATAACCTACTTAAACAAATCGTTCTGCAAAAAAAAAAAAAAATCAATGTTACATTTGTTCGAATAAAATTTCTGCACGTTTAAAGAACAAAACTGAAATTCTTTCAATCATTTATATCATAATACACTGCTCTCTTAAGTTGACTGAGCATATTTGGACTTAAATCAATGGCTTTCCCAAAACACGCTATGAAATGTTTCATATAAAACAATTTTTATGTTGAAAAGGAAGCGAAAACGAACAAAATTGTATCAAAATTGTAAAGAATTCACTCATTCACAGTGTATTGCCCAAGGGTAGGTCTTTCACTGTTAACCCAGCTTTCTACAATCTTTCCTATTTTCTGCCTTCCTCTTGTTTCCTTTTTTTTTTTAGTAGGTTTTTTACGACGCTGTATCAACATCTGAGGTTATTTAGCGTCTCAATGAGATGGAGGTGATAATGCCGGTGAAATGAGTCCGGGATCCAACACCGAAAGTTACCCAGCATTTGCTCATATTGGGTTGAGGAAAAACCCCGGGAAAACCTCAACCAGGATCTTGCCCCCACCGGAAATCGAACCCGGGCCACCTGGTTTCGCGGCCAGATGCGCTAACCGTTACTCTACAGGTGTGGACTTTGCTTCCTCATATGATCCATATGTATATAGCATATACTGTACGTATATTATTTTAATTTAATGTATAGGGAGAAAGACAGATATATTGGGACAGGCTGTGGTGATATGAATTATATTTACCAGTATTGAAAGCAGGTCTAAACATGGAACGTTGATTTTTCACAAATCCGGAATTTGTAGAGCCAATGAGCGTCTCAAATTTCGAAGCGACGTTGATCTCGGATTTCAGGGCTATCGGGTTTCGCTCCTAGGCCCCCAGCCAGAGCTGTCCGGTATCCTGTGATGTAATCTGAATGGCAGCTTCACTTTGGATTTCTCGGAACAGATTTTTACGCTGTGGAACTTTTACAAGCAAAATGGAAGCAATAAAAATGAAGGCACGACGTTCGGACTCGTGCATTAGTCACTTTGGGCTCTAACCTTGATTCTGGGGTTCAAGGACCACCGCAAGCATCCGAGGACGGAAACGCGTAGGATCCGAGGAGGGAGCGCTATGGGAGCACGTGAATATCCCACGTGTACACGGCCGGCCAGAACCAACACACAGACTCCGTTGTAATAATTACAAACATCAACTTACATTTTCTTAGATAATTTTTCCAGTCATAATGTCATATAGTTAACATTAACGCTGTAAACTAATAGCAGAGTATTGATTTCCATTAATCATACATCTATATATAATTTGAACTGGTAATGGAAATTACGGGAAAACTGCTGAACGGATTTTAATGAATGGACCGTCATTTTGAAGCTTGACATCCAAGGATTTTCAGAAAAATAGTAACTTTCAGTGAAGCTTTAGCTTTCGTACATAATTATTCTATTTTTCAAACTCCATTTTCGTCAGTTTTGAGAACTAATTGCATTTCAGCAGTCGGCCGTGATTTCAGCATAAAACAAAACACACACTACAATAAACAATAGGTTATTACACGAAGGCCATGACCTGCAAGATTGCTGACATATTTAGAGTTCAAATTCAATTGGTTATTAAAAACTTCAAAGCTTACAAAAAATAATTTACAGACCTGATTCTGTGGTATGTAATTTTCTGAGTGCACCTATGTATTGGATATTAAAAACTACAAAACTTGAGGTGGTTTGATGACATTATTACCATAGAAATTAAATATTATTGTAGTTAATGCCATGATGTGACTATTTTTCATTAATTATACATATTAATGCTATATTGATGATATGAAAGTCAAATGTTTTGGGGTTATGTAAGTAGATGTAGAGAATAACTTAATTAGATTTTGATTTCTATATTTTACTGAGTGGCGGCTATATAGTATATGTTACTGAAAGCTATAAAACTTACGTAAGATAGTAATATTATTAAAAATCGAATATTTTTATAGTTATTAATCAACTGGGGTTGGGTCTTTTTCATATATTTAATGGCGGTGTGATGTATATGCGTGGTTCTCTTCAGTATTGGCACGAGAGAGAGTATCTTTCATTATTATGGAAGCAAATAACTTTCCGAATGTCTGGTATTCTTCATTGAAAATAAATCAGAAAAATGTTTATTTGAACGTCTAATGAATTTAGTTTGCAGCATTTGCTGCACAAGCCACTAGTAAAAAATCAACTTAATTGCGATTTTCTTATATTATACTGATTTTTAATATTAGCACCAGTTTTTACGTTTTGTCAAGATTTTGAGTACGTCGTTACGGCGTAATGGATAGCACGCACGTTTTCGGATGAAGTGGTTCGTGGTTCAGTTCCGGGCGGGGACGGGGGAATATTTATCTCTATTCCACTGTACTGAATGTTTCTCCCTTGTCTTGTACTCGTTGTGTGAAGTCCCAGAGGTAGCTCTGCATCGTGCTGACCACACGGTAAAGGAGTCACGTATTGTAAAAGGGTCTAGTGTTGGTGAAGAAACTTCCCGCTTTATAACGCTTCGACTTTATCCAAGTCGATATGAAGGTTAAGGTTAAGTAAAAAGGCAAAGACAGAAGAAAACACAATTTCGTATCCTAGTAACCACGTATAGTTGAGACATATTTTATTATAAAAAGTCACCATCTCATAACAAAGCTGACTATGGTTCGAACGCTAATTGAATTCAGAGAGTGAAATAAATTTATTCTTGTCATTACCATGGTGAGAATGCTTCTTAAGGATAAAATTTACCAGATATCAAAGAAATTAACTTCAACTACCCGCCTATTGATCGAAACTTAGTGTTTTAAGGAGAGAGGATGGTATTTTTTGGTGAAAAATGAGTAAATTGAAAAAAAAAAAATCTTTAAAATACCCTGTGATATGTGTGGAATGCATAGCATAACATTTTGTGGGTATTTGTGCCCTTATCGAATGTTGAGTCGCCATTTTTAAATTTCCTGCGTTATGAATTTTTAAATCACTCGTCCACTTTTATTGTTGTTTCCGGTAAATTAAAATTCAATTTTTTTAAATACACTTTGATATGTGTGGAATGCATTGCATAACATTTTATGGGTATTTGTGCCCTTATCGGATGTTGAGTCGTCATTTTTAAATTTCCTGCGTTATGGATTTTTAAATCACTCGCCCACTTTTATTGTTGTTTCCGGTAAATTAAATTTCCATTTTTTTAAATACACTTTGATATGTGTGGAATGCATTGCATAACATTTTGTGGGTATTTTTGCCCTTATCGGATGTTGAGGCGTCATTTTTAAACTTCCTAGGCTATGGATTTTTAAATCACACGCCCGCTTTTATCGGTTTCCAGTAACTTCATTTTCTTTTGCTACATTGCCGGACAAAAATGGATATAATTTCTGAACTATTAAAGATACATGCATGAAATTTAGAACACACATTCTTTAGACTATTAGGAAACTTTTCTCTGTAACAGAATTTTGTTAGTTGATTTTATTTTAAAAATACGTCCGTTTGTTTGCAAGAAAGGAAATCAGAAAATTGTTATTAAATTGTAATTGTTTATTTTACAAACGTAGGGACTAATATCACAATTCTGTTACAGACAGTTTGTATAACATGCCCTTGCAAATACATTGGACAAAACTGTTTGAACATATCTTTAAAAACGGTTTAGATATATCGGTTTTAGTACAATCCTGAATTGGGTATATTTTTTTCAAATTTGGGCCCTCAAATAATTTTTTTATATATTTTTATTTGGTTGAGTTGCCACAGCTATGAGCTCTATACATACAAAAAATTAATATTTTACACCAAATAGGAAAAACGTTTTAAAAATACCATTCTCTCCCCTTAAGTGTAGCAGACCTATGCATACCTATTTTGTCATTTTCAGTGTTGGTGGAGTTGATCAGTTGACCTTCGGAATGTCTCTATATTAATGTTTTTTAAGTACTAAAGGTCCCGGGGACCTCTTATGCATCCTAGGGTTAGAGAGACAATGTTGATGTTCAGTTACCAGAGATGAAAAAATTTCGTTTACCGGTACTGGTTACTTTTTAAGATTCTTGTATTTCCATACTTTTAAAGATGGAAGTAAATGTGATCTCGTTTACTTTTTATGTTGGTTTCATGAAATATCTATACATAATCCGAACTTTATAATGATTCACATTGAATTCATTTCCCCTACAAGACATCTGAAAGATGGCGCACTTCAACTCTTCTTTTCTGAGTTTTAATTTAGAAGAAGTCTTTCTTTTCGTCTCCGTGGTAACCATTTGTGCAGAAAAATGTACTCGTTACGTCTTCGGGTTCGTGAAGCGCAACGGAATAATTAGCGTGCTCTGCGAGAACCGCGACCATTGTCTATTACACGAGATTTAAGGATTCCCAGTTACATTCCAAAGGCATCTGTCAAAGGCAGCCTGTATCTCTTAAATTGGCAGGAAATTCTTAAGGAGAATGACGTAGAGAAGAAATACTTTGTGCAAGCTATATTTAATGTAACTAAACCATAAATTGTAGAGTAATTACCCGTAGCGATATGTTTACTGAAATAACAAAATTACCATTAACATTTCAATTTCGTTAGCATGTGTATTCAGGACGTATAACATCGACTAATGTAATGTAATGTTATGTTATGTATGTGTATGCATCTGTGGCCGGAAGGAAAAAGGTCTTAAGTCAATATTTTTTTAAATGAGATTTTTATATATTCTGAAAGCGGAAACAATTCTCTACAATCTGGTAAAATGGTCAAAGTCAAATAAGACTCCCGACTGGATTTATAGAAAATGTCCTAAGTACTTCTTGAATCGAGCACACACAGAATAAAGGACTCAAGAATATTTAATACTTTATTCCTTACAAACATCATATGTTTACTTTCCATTCTTCCCTATTAAAAAGGTCTAACTTATATTTTAGCTATTTTATAACGTACTACTGATGCCTTTTCCTTTTAAAACTTTAAGCACCAGGGTAAACAGTCCTATATTTGTTTAAGACACATTTTGCATTCCTAATAATTTACATTTCTCATTTATTTTGACATGAAAAAGGTCTTATGTTTAAGTAGTCCCTTCTTCTCAGTTTGGGTTGTAGTCTTAAAAGGGCTTAACTGCGGCTATTTTTGGAAATAATAAAGAAAATTGTTAAATGAGCAACATTACCTATTTTAGAAGAAGTATAAACAAATAATATCCAGAAAAAACCTCTTAATTAAAAGAACTCTATAATTGACACCAATTTCAATCTTTCTACTGCTCTCCTGAAAAGTATAAAATTTTTACTTGAGACCTTTTTCCTCCCGGCCACAGACATATGTATGTATGTATGTATGTATGTATGTATGTATGTATGTGTGTGTGTATGTATGTATGTATGTATGTATGTATGTATGTATGTATGCATGCATGCATGTATGTATTTATGTATGTATGTACGTAGGTAGGTATGTATATGTATGCCGTGCTTGTTTCATATGTATGTATGTATGTATGTATGTATGTATGTATGTATGTATGTATGTATGTATGTATGTATGTGCCATATGTATGTATATACGTTAGAATGAAATTAAATGGAATTTTGGGAGGGGGAAGTATGTACCAGCTCTGTGACCTTCTACGATCTATTGCGCTAACCCTCAAACTAGACGATAATAAATTATAAAATTTCAGGAACATTAGGCATGAATTTCCAATACTGATTGAGAATTAATATAAATGCACTGTAATATATTTTTGGGAACACGGAAACAAAATAAAACAAGGCATAGACCTGATCTATTAAATGAGTGTGGCGATGAAGAATTTCTGGAAAGATTCAGCTTAAAGAAAAGGGTACAGTTTGAAACGTGCTGAATTAGTCAATGATGATTTGGAAAACATAGCCTAACAGACAGGCAAAAATAGTTAATATTATCATTGTAAAGAAACTAATTTATTGTTTAAAGTCATTTTACTCGTCCATGATTTTCATTCGCATAAAATTACTTACAAAAAACACTCCCAAAATAATATACACTTATGAAAGAATAAATAAATAAATAAAAAATTATTTGATTAACTATATTTTCACCGTTACAATTACACATATATATACACTAAATATAAACATTTAATTAGTAGCAAAATTAAATATATAATATTTAATATATATAATATAATATATATAATTACATATAGGCCTATGATATTCTTATTGAATTTGGTATTCCCAAGAAACTAGTTCGATTAATTAAAATGTGTCTCAGTGAAACATACAGCAGAGTCCGTATAGGTCAGTTTCTATCTGATGCTTTTCCAATTCACTGCGGGCTAAAGCAAGAAGATGCACTATCACCTTTACTTTTTAACTTTGCTCTAGAGTATGCCATTAGGAAAGTCCAGGATAACAGGCAGGGTTTGGAATTGAACGGGTTACATCAGCTTCTTATCTATGCAGATGACGTGAATATGTTAGGAGAAAATACACCAACGATTAGGGAAAACACGGAAATTTTACTTGAAGCAAGTAAAGCGATCGGTTTGGAAGTAAATCCCGAAAAGACAAGTGTATGATTATGTCTCGTGACAAGAATATTGTACGAAATGGAAATATAAAAATTGGAGATTTATCCTTCGAAGAGATGGAAAAATTCAAATATCTTGAAGCAACAGTAACAAATATAAATGACGCTCGGGAGGAAATTAAACATAGAATAAATATGGCAAATGCGTGTTATTATTCGGCTGAGAAGATCTTATCATCCAGTCTGCTGTCCAAAAATCTGAAAGTTAGAATTTATGAAACAGTTATATTACCGGTTCTTCTGTATGGTTGTGAAACTTGGACTCTCACTCTGAGAGAGGAACATAGGTTAAGGGTATTTGAGAATAAGATGCTTACGAAAATATTTGAGGCTAAGCGGGATGAAGTTACAGGAGAATGGAGAAAGTTACACAACACAGAACTGCACGCATTGTATTCTTCACCTAACATAATTAGGAACTTAAAATCCAGACGTTTGAGATGGGCAAGGCATGTAGCACGTATGGGCGAATCCAAAAATGCATATGGAGTGTTAGTTGGGAGACCGGAGGGAAAAAGACCTTTAGGGAGGCCTAAACGTAGATGGGAGGATAATATTAAAATGGATTTGAAGGAGGTGGGATATGATGATAGAGACTGGATTAATCTTGCACAGGATATGGACCGATGGCGGGCTTATGTGAGGGCGGCAATAAACCTTCGGGTTCCTTAAAAGCTATTTGTAAGTAAGTAAGCAAAATTAAATAACAGAAATTACTATAATATTGTAAAACATATAAAATATTGACATTACGATAGTTGTTTTCTTTACAGTCCGACACGGTTTAATAATCTAGAGTGAGAAATGAAGTTTTGACATTTTAAGGGTTAAAATGCTCATTTCGTTTAATTTCTTTTTCTTCACTTTATAATTCGTATATGTTTATTCTAATTTTCTGTAAACATTTAATATTGTAAAATGCATGTAGGAGAGTTTACTGAGTCCTTCTGGGCTACCTCCAATGGGAGGCAGTTAACAATTTAAATTTTTAAATAACAGGTACAGAGAAAAGTATGTAATAATAATAATAATAATAATAATAATAATAATAATAATAATAATAATAATAATAATAATAATAATAATAGCAAAACATAGATAAGTTTAGTCACATGTAATTCCAAGAGTGAAATAATTACAATTTAATGTTCAGTAAGGCTAATTTTTTTTTTTTCCGCATTACGATAGAAACGCTCCGAGCCAAAGCCTTTATGAGAGATGAGGTAGTTAATTCGTTTTCCCAATTTAGTTCTAACAATGTCTGTTATGTACGAAGGGGTAAGAAGTGGAACAATAAAATTATTTTGCCTAACTTGAGGATTATTAAAAATAAAAATGACATTTCGTAAAAGTTGTTTTCTGAAGAAAGATCATATTCTAGAGACGAAAGCAGCCTTTTTTGACAATCGGCTTTTGAAAGTAGTTGATGTCTGAAGCCTCTTTATACACAATTTACAAATACATAGGCTGTAGTATTATGAAATAAAATATCTTGCATTACAATACACAATGCTGTACATAATAGTGTAAATAATGTTGTGTATGTATGTATTTATTCACACTGCAAATGGGTATATACCCGGTGGCAGTGGTAACTAATTACACTCAGTAATGACAATTAATAGTAAACACAACTAATAAAAAACATTAATAATTAATAATAATGATTAATAATAATAATAATAATAATAATAATAATAATAATAATAATAATAATAATAATCTATACTAATAATAAATCTGTAACCAAAATTTTTCTGGTAATTTTCGATTTTCCAAAAATAATTGGTCCTAACATATATAATTAACCACCCTGAAACCGAAAATCGCATTTTTGAAATTTTTGTTTGTATGTCTGTCTGTATGTTTGTTACCTTTTCACGCGATAATGGCTGAACCGATTTATATGAAAATTGGAATATAAATTAAGTTCGTTGTAACTTAGATTTTAGGCTATATGGCATTCAAAATACTTTATTTGAAAGGGCGGTTATAAGGGGGCCTGAATTAAATAAATCGAAATATCTCGCTTATTATTGATTTTTGTGAAAAATGTTACGTAACAAAAATTTCTTTAAAAATGATTTCCGATCAGTTTTATTCATTACAAAATTTTGATAGGACTGATATTTAATGAGATAAATGAGTTTTAAAATTAAAATAATGCCATCTAAGACGGTGCAATGAATTAAGAAGAAATGACTTCGTCTATAAGGGGCCTTGGACTTAACAACAATCGAAACAGGGTCCTTGGACATCAACAATCGAAAGCTATTAAACATAGTCTACAGAAAATGTTTCTGTGTTTGTATGAAGTAATATCAGAAGCTAAATTAACCGATTTGTATAATTAATTATTATTTCACCATTGGAAAGTGTAGTTTCTCAGATGGACATAATGCTATAATGTTATTACAGTAACGTCTGAGTAAATCGAGGATTTAAGATTAAAATAGCTTCTTATGCACAGAAAATTTGATAGGCTATTTTGTACATTCGTTTTCTGTATTTCTTAAAATAATATTTATGTACACTCATTTTAATCTCAGAGAATTAACGAACAACGAGTTATTGATTTATATGCAGTAATAGTACGTTAGCTTAGCAATCCATTATTTTATAATTCAAATTTTAACTATGCTCAATTGAATCGTGTTAAAATACATAAAATATATATGCAATAAATGCAATGCAAAAAAAAATTGGGTAATGAGCGAAGCAGATTATGTTGCGCTGTTGTAAAAGTTGTTCCCTGGATCAAATGTCCTATTTTAATTATGCAGCGGAGCGCAATAACAGGTACAGAGTAATAATAATAATAATAATAATAATAATAATAATAATAATAATAATAATAATAATAATAATAATGAACATCCTAAATTAAATGAAGCACGATCACTTAAAATGACATAAATGATCAATGATCAATGTACGCCTACATTCTTTATCATAGCATAAATAGTGCAAATAGCCAATTCTAGTGTACATAGTTTAAATAATATAAAAAGTAAATATTAGTGTAATTGTTAAAGTGGTTCATGTTTTCCTCTGCCCAACTTGACCACACAGGGGTGGTTGAGCAGACACAAGTAGTACACTACTTACATGCACGGAACTTCATCCCCTGCAGTAAAAACTCCAGTAATACTTAACCTTGTAGCCTCCTGGGATAAAGCACGATCCCTAGTTATGATATTATAAAATCAGTATTACGTTCTACATTTATGTAGGCACTCTTGGGACAAAGCACGGTCCCTGGTTATGATATTATAAAATCAGAATTACGTTCTACATTTATGTAGGCACTCCTGGGACAAAGCACGGTCCCTAGTTATGATATTATAAAATCAGTATTACGTTCTACATTCATGTAGGCACTCCTGGGACAAAGCACGGTCTCTAGTTATGATATTATAAAATCAGTATTACGTTCTACATTCATGTAGGCACTCCTGGGACAAAGCACGGTCCCTAGTTATGATATTATAAAATCAGTATTACGTTCTACATTCATGTAGGCACTCCTGGGACAAAGCACGGTCCCTAGTTATGATATTATAAAATCAGTATTACGTTCTACATTCATGTAGGCACTCCTGGGACAAAGCACGGTCCCTAGTTATGATATTATAAAATCAGTATTACGTTCTACATTCATGTAGGCACTCCTGGGACAAAGCACGGTCCCTAGTTATGATATTATAAAATCAGTATTACGTTCTACATTCATGTAGGCAATCCTGGGACAAAGCACGATCCCTAGTTATGATATTATAAAATCAGTATTACGTTCTACATTTATGTAGGCACTCCTGGGACAAAGCACGGTCCCTAGTTATGATATTATAAAATCAGTATTACGTTCTACATTCATGTAGGCACTCCTGGGACAAAGCACGGTCCCTAGTTATGATATTATAAAATCAGTATTACGTTCTACATTCATGTAGGCACTCCTGGGACAAAGCACGGTCCCTAGTTATGATATTATAAAATCAGTATTACGTTCTAGAAAATTCTTGTAGTCATTCACTGTCTTAACTAGCCTAAATCTTGTATCTATAGTTTTGATTTCTAATTTCTTTTGATTTATTCATTTCTTTATAATAAACTCCGTAAACAAAATAGTAATAATACGTTCAGAAAAATTAAAAAGTAAAGTAAAACCTCTATTATCCGTGGTAATGAAGGGGGTGGACTGAACGGTTAAGCGAAAAAATCGGATAATCCGTAGCATAAAATATTTTCGTAAATTAAGTGAATAAAACTTGCATTTCTTAATTTCCTCCGTGTTCTTGTGTTTAACACGCTAAATAGTGAATCAAAAGTTCATCATTCAAGTCTGGTTATCAACGACGGGTTTTTAAGGGGCAAGGAAATTCCTTGTAATGGCTGTCAGAGGAAACATAATAATACAGGTCTCGTGTTGTAGATTTACATACTTTATACACTTTATTGTTGATTTTTATTAAATCGCGCACAGTTGTAACACCAATATCGTACTCCGATGCGAGATGATTCACAATTTCTCTTTCCCCGAAACACTCAATTATTTACCTTTTTTTTTCGGTACTTAGCACAACACGTTTCCTTTTGATACTTATGGAATATATTTTATATAGAAATTCTACAGTACAGCAACTCTGACAGCAGATCATACTGTGTAAGTGTCAAGGTTTGTAATAACATACTCTAGAAAAAATACGCACTGGTACTAATATAATGCATAGTAGTACTTCATACATATGAAGAAGATAGACTATGTGTGTGTCTGTAAAAAAAAAAAAAGAGCAAGAGAAAGATAATCGGATAATCCAGCAATCGGTTAATAGGGTGACGGCTAATAGGGGTTCTACTGTACTGGCAGATCTATTGTGAATGCACTTTATAAACAAAACACTATCACAGTCTAGTATATACTGTCACGAATCTTGAGTTGTGAGGGTGCTAGGAACAAAAGACTGTGCCGGTACTATTTTGCATTGTTATAAAATCGATATTAGCGATCTAGTGGTTAGCAACTATCTATGGATTCATCTATGGATTCATATTTACTACGTAAAGCTTCGTGACTGTGTATACTAGACTGTGACACTATCTAAAATATTGCCAACCGTCCACACCTGTGGAGTAACGGTCAGCGTGTCTGGCTGCAAAACCAGGTGGCCCGCGTTCGAATCCCGGTCGGGGCAAGTTACCTGGTTGAGGTTTTTCCGGGGTTTTCCCTCAACCCAGCAAATGCTGGGTAACTTTCGGTGCTGGATCCTGGACTCATTTCACCGGCATTATCACCTTCATTTCATTCAGACGCTAAATAAAGATGTTGATAATCTAAATCTAGAAAAATACGTACTGGTACTAATATAACGTATAGTAATAAACTTCATTAAGAAGACAGACTATAATTATATGTGTCTGTAACAAAAAAAAAATAATCCGAGAAAAATAGTTTCGGATAATCCAGCAATCGGTTAATAGGGTGACGGATAATCGGGGTTCTACTGTACTGGCAGGCCTATTGTGAATGCACTTTATAAACAAAACACTATCACAATCTAGTATATACAGTCACGAAGCTAGAGTTGTGGGTTTTTAGGAACAAAAGAATGTGCCGGTACTATTTTGCATTGTCTGTAATGAGGCGATATTAGCGATCCTAGTGGTTAGCAACTATCTATGAATTCATATTTACTACGTATTGAGCTTCGTGACTGTGTATACTAGACTGTGACACTATCTAAAATATTAACCGTCCACACCTGTGGAGTAACGGTCAGCGCGTCTGGCTGCGAAACCAGGTGGCCCTTTCGAATCCCGGTCGGGGCAATTTACCTGGTTTTTTTTCCGGGGTTTTCCCTCAACTCAATACGAGCAAATGTTTAACTTTTGATACTGGACCCTGGACTCATTTCACCGGCATTATCAGCTTCATTTCATTCAGACGCTAAATAACCTAGATGTTGATACATCTAAATCTAGAAAAAATACGTACTGGTACTAATATAACGTATAGTAATAGGCCTACTTCATACATATGAAGAAGACAGACTATAATTATATGTGTCTGTAGCAAAAAAAAAAAAAAAGAGAGAAGAGAAAATAGTCGGATAATCCAGCAATCGGTTAATAGGGTGACGGATAATCGGGGTTCTACTGTACTGGCAGGTCTATTGTGAATGCACTTTATAAACAAAACACTATCACAGTCTAGTATATACTGTCACGAATCTTGAGTTGTGAGGGTGCTAGGAACAAAAGACTGTGCCGGTACTATTTTGCATTGTCTGTAATGAGGCGATATTAGCGATCCTAGTGGTTGGCAACTATCTATAGATTCATATTTACTACGTATTGAGCTTCGTGACTGTGTATACTAGACTGTGACACTATCTAAAATATTGCCAACCGTCCACACCTGTGGAGTAACGGTCAGCGCGTCTGGCTGCGAAACCAGGTGGCCCGCGTTCGAATCCCGGTCGGGGCAAGTTACCTGGTTGAGGTTTTTCCGGGGTTTTCCCTCAACCCAGCAAATGCTGGGTAACTTTCGGTGCTGGATCCTGGACTCATTTCACCGGCATTATCACCTTCATTTCATTCAGACGCTAAATAACCTAGATGTTGATACATCTAAATCTAGAAAAAATACGTACTGGTACTAATATAACGTATAGTAATAGGCCTACTTCATACATATGAAGAAGACAGACTATAATTATATGTGTCTGTAGCAAAAAAAAAAAAAAGAGAGAGAAAAATAGTCGGATAATCCAGCAATCGGTTAATAGGGTGACGGATAATCGGGGTTCTACTGTACTGGCAGGCCTATTGTGAATGCACTTTATAAACAAAACACTATCACAATCTAGTATATACAGTCACGAAGCTAGAGTTGTGAGGGTGCTAGGAACAAAAGACTGTGCCGGTACTATTTTGCATTGTCTGTAATGAGGCGATATTAGCGATCCTAGTGGTTGGCAACTATCTATGGATTCATATTTACTACGTATTGAGCTTCGTGACTGTGTATACTAGACTGTGACACTATATAAAATATTGCCAACCGTCCACACCTGTGGAGCAACGGTCAGCGTGTCTGGCTGCGAAACCAGGTGGCCCGCGTTCGAATCCCGGTCGGGGCAAGTTACCTGGTTGAGGTTTTTCCGGGGTTTTCCCTCAACCCAATACGAGCAAATGCTGGGTAACTTTCGGTGCTGGACCCTGGACTCATTTCACCGGCATTATTACCTTCATTTCATTCAGACGCTAAATAACCTAGATGTTGATACATCTAAATCTAGAAAAAATACGTACTGGTACTAATATAACGCATAGTAATATGCCTACTTCATACATATGAAGAAGACAGACTATAATTATATGTGTCTGTAGCAAAAAAAAAAAAGAGAGAGAAAAATAGTCGGATAATCCAGCAATCGGTTAATAGGGTGACGGATAATCGGGGTTCTACTGTACTGGCAGGCCTATTGTGAATGCACTTTATAAACAAAACACTATCACAGTCTAGTATATACAGTCACGAAGCTAGAGTTGTGAGGGTGCTAGGAACAAAAGACTGTGCCGGTACTATTTTGCATTGTCTGTAATGAGGCGATATTAGCGATCCTAGTGGTTAGCAACTATCTATGGATTCATATTTACTACGTATTGAGCTTCGTGAGTGTGTATACTAGACTGTGACACTATCTAAAATATTGCCAACCGTCCACACCTGTGGAGTAACGGTCAGCGCGTCTGGCTGCGAAACCAGGTGGCCCGGGTTCGAATCCCGGTCGGGGCAAGTTACCTGGTTGAGGTTTTTCCGGGGTTTTCCCTCAACTCAATACGAGCAAATGCTGGGTAACTTTCGGTGCTGGACCCTGGACTCATTTCACCGGCATTATCACCTTCATTTCATTCAGACGCTAAATAACCTAGATGTTGATACATCTAAATCTAGAAAAAATACGTACTGGTACTAATATAACGTATAGTAATAGGCCTACTTCATACATATGAAGAAGACAGACTATAATTATATGTGTCTGTAGCAAAAAAAAAAAAAAAAAAAAGAGAGAGAGAGAGAAATAGTCGGATAATCCAGCAATCGGTTAATAGGGTGACGGATAATCGGGGTTCTACTGTCCTGGCAGGCCTATTGTGAATGCACTTTATAAACAAAACACTATCACAGTCTAGTATATACAGTCACGAAGCTAGAGTTGTGAGGGTGCTAGGAACAAAAGACTGTGCCGGTACTATTTTGCATTGTCTGTAATGAGGCGATATTAACGATCCTAGTGGTTAGCAACTATCTATGGATTCATATTTACTACGTATTGAGCTTCGTGACTGTGTATACTAGACTGTGACACTATCTAAAATATTGCCAACCTTTGTTCCAATTCTGCTAACTATGGAATAGATAACCTTGAAATAAAATAACGTCATACAACTGTATTCCATTTATTCTATAATTAGGCTATTCCACGAATATCTATTCCAAGATTTATTCCACGATTGTACAACTGGGCCTAAGTAAATAAAACATCGGTAGTAATTAAAGCAAAACCTTCTAAATATTTTTGTGTTCTCAGTGTGTATTTGTGTAGTTGCTATGGAGATATAACCACAATCTAATATATACAGTCACGAAGCTTGAGTTTATGAGGGTACTAGGAACAATAGACTGTGCAGGTACTATTTCGCATTGTCTGTTATGAGGCGATAGTAGCGACCCTAGTGTTTAGCAACTATCTATGGATGCATATTTACTACGTATTGAGCTTCGTGACTGTATATACTAGAATGTGATGTAACTATGTGCGCAGTTCTAAGGGAGCTCACTAACAATTCTCTTGTCATTCTGTATTTAGTTTCTTCCTCTCTCAATTTTCTACCCTCTTTTCACTATAATTATGTCTCTTTCTCTCACTCCCTGCTTTCGTTGTTATTATTTCAGTTCTAGTGCCTTTTTTTTTTCAACCCCTTTATGGATTACGGCCTTTGTTCCATCGTGTTTTGAATGTTGTCTATGAGTCACTGCTTTACATTAAAACGGGCGGAACCGGCTTATATTTTGAAAACCTCGCTCCAGATTGCCTCCGGGCACACGTGTCACAGTTTGCAAACTCCACCGCTAAGAGCATTTGTTGCTGCCGAAATTCAGGATCTGCCTCCGGGGCAAAGCGGCAGAAAGCCTAGGGTGAATCCGGTGCAAGTTCCAAAACATCTGAGCACGCTGCTACCATGGCAACAGACAGGACTTGGAAACGGCCAGCGATGAATAGGATATTATTTATTTTATTTATGTGGTGTTATACCGGTAAATATGAAAACATATGAATAGTCCACTGCAAGAATAATGGATGTCATTTGGAATGAATTTTGCAGGAGAAGCAATTGAAAGTTTGAAATGCTTATCGCTCAAAGCTCAACTGTGATTTTCCGATCATTACTGGACAATGACTATCAGTGTTAATGTCATATAACTCTCTATGTACATTCTATATGTCTTAAGCTATGCATTGACAGTCTTGGTTCATTTTCGACAAGAAAGTGACATCCATCATTCTTGCTGTGGACTCTTCATATGCATTTTACGGCCCTTTTCTGTAATAAATTCGATGGCAAAAGTATTTGAGCATATATTATAAAATGATATTTTTCCATGTAAAACCAGAATTATTTTATTTTCAACATCATCTGTCATATCTTTGCTGAAGATATTTTTTCAGTTCGTGTTGATAACTTTTGTTAGTTTGAATAATAATAATAATAATAATAATAATAATAATAATAATAATAATAATAATAATAATAATAATAATAATAGTTTTATTTTCCCTGGCACAGTTAAGGCCATCAGGCCTTCTCTTCCACTCAACCAGGATCAAATTACATACAGAAAAATACATACCGGTATACAAATATTAACTTAAAAATAATAATAAACATAATTAAGTAAAAGAGAGATTGAATACATATACACAATCAGTATTAACTTTAAAATAACAATTATAAAAAAATAATATAATAAAAAAAAAGAGACTGAATAGATAATCACAAACAGGAAAATACATTCTAGTATGAAGTATTAACTAAAAAAAAAAAAAGAATTAATACATATGAATATAATCTCACAACTAAAGGAATAGTAGAATTAGTATGATCAGCACAGCACGTGTTACATTGAGACAATGACAGTTACCTAGATATTAGTGTTAATGGAAAAAATAAAGTAATGACTGTGTAAAATAATAATAATAATAATAATAATAATTATTATTATTATTATTATTTATTTATTTATTTATTTATTTATTTATTTATTTATTTATTTATTTATTTATTTATTTATTTATTTATTTAGAATATTAACGTGCAAAACAACAGCACAAGGCCAATTAAAGTTTAGCACGATACAAAACAGAACAAAACAACAAATGATGATGAGAATGAATGTTAGAAAATGGCAATGAGATGAAATACAAACAATATAATAGTCTACATCAATCATAGATCAAATAAAAATTATAAAATCATAAATTAGTACAATAAGATAATTGAAATAATGGAATAGTCTACCTTAATCAATTGACCAAATGCAAGAGAAAAATAATGGACAAATAATTATTAAAATTAGATCAGTGAGAAAAAAACTCAGATATGCTACATTAAATGGATCCAAGTTGAATCCATGCAAATTAGCATATTTAATGCATCTGCAGACCGGAGACAGAGATTTAGAATTCCTATTATAAAACAATTTATGAAATATTAAACCATTAGCTGGAATATGAAGACTGATATTGCTTATGAAAGATTCACAATCAATATCACCCTTAATGACTTTACAAAAAATAAATAATCAAGATCCTGACGTCTGGTGAACAAACTACCGCAATTGAAATATTTGCATTTAATCTCATAGTTATAATCGGAATTTGGTAAAATCTATAAGAACACAAGGATTTTTACCAAATTCCATAATAATAATAATAATAATAATAATAATAATAATAATAATAATAATAGTAATAATAATAATAATAATAATAAATAAAAATTATACCTAAAAAAACTAATTCTGTGCATTTAAAATATTTCTAAACAATTTAATTTTAAACAACTGAGGACTAAGACTACCCCTTATGTCCCCATCAGATTTGATGCACATGAAATCTTTGCATTAACATTCTGATTTTCGTGTTGATTTTATTAATAGATGTTTGTGCAATCAATATGTATTGTTCCGAGTGGTCTTTGCTTACACGAATTTTAGCATCTTTAAAATATTCTCTACAAAATTAACAGGGCTTTTTACCATTTAAGTTATTTGTGCCAGAACTGACACAGATCATATAGCCTATATGTCGCTATTATACAGAGCTTGATAATCGATATTAATACAATACAAATAACATAAATATAAATGACTTACAATTTTTGAAGTGTAATTCAATGTAGCCTATAGGTTGTAGGAAAAGTAAAATATATCACGAAGTTACACGTAGCAACACCAGTAAACAGCCAAATACAGAACAGATCTTTGCACAAAACCAGTACAATAACTTTCAGTTTGATAAGTATTGATTAACATATTACACTATTCTACATCAAAAAGTCCTTTGAAACTTATTACCTATTTCAGTTAAAAGTAAGTATTTTGCATTCCGAAACATGAAATTGGTGTGAAACATAGCAGTTATAAGATGTACCTAACCATCGGCTAGTCATGGCCTATTAGTTATTAATCAAACTAACTAACAAAAATAGTAAATAAATAAATAAATAAATTTGGTAATTAGATAAATAAATAAATTCATTACTCAGTTAGATAAATAAATAAATAAATAAATAAAATTAATTAACAAATTGAATAAGTGAATAAATTGAATTAATAATGAATAATAATCCTTCGAAGAGGTTGAAAAATTCAGATATCTTGGAGGAACAGTAACAAATATAAATGACACTCGGGAGGAAATTAAACGCAGAATAAACATGGGAAATGCGTGTTATTATTCTCACTTTGAGAGAGGAACAGAGATTAAGGGCATTTGAGAATAAGGTTCTTAGGAAAATATATGGGGCTAAGAGGGATGAAATTACAGGAGAATGGAGAAAGTTACACAACGCAGAACTTGTCGCATTGTATTTTTCATCTGACATAATTAGGAAAATTAAATCCAGACGTTTGAGATGGGCTGAGCATGTGGCACGAATCCAGAAATGCATATGGAGTGTTAGTTGGGAGGCCGGATGGAATAAGACCTTCGGGGAGGCCGAGACGTAGATGGGAGGTGGGATATGGATTAATCTTGCTCAGGATAGGGACCAATGGCGGACTTAAGTGAGGGCGGCAATGAACCTCCGGGTTCCTTAAAAGCCGTAAGTAAGTAAATAGTAATGAATGAATAAATAAATAAATAAATGAATAAATGAATGAATAAGTGAATAATTGAATAAATAATTAAATGAAATAAAATGAGTGACTGAATAAATTAATAAATAATTATGTAAATAAATAAATAAATAGGTAAATATATAGCTGAATAAATAGATAAATAATTATATAAATAGATAGATATATAACTAAATAGATAAGAAAATGTATGAATTATTTCAATAATTAAATAAATTAAGTAAATAAACAAATTAATAAATAAAGTAAATAAGTGAAATAGGTAAATGAATTAATTAATAAATTGAATAAGATAATAAATTGAATAAATGAATGAATAAGTGAATAAATGTAAATAAATGAATAAATTAATATATATATAGAGCAATAAATAATTGAATAAATAAAGTATTGAATAAGAATATATAACATAAATATTTAATAGTACATTATGCAACGAGCCTGTAATGAAGGTAATTAAGAATGAATGGATATTTATGAAACGAGCGCAAATTTCATAATTTTCATATGAATTCTTAATTACCATTATAGACGAGTTTATACGATTTTTATGCTCGACCATATTTCTAACTTGATATTATTAATTTTATTGTATCTGACTAATAATGGATAAATGTCCCGTAAATGTTGTGAGATGTGCGCAGACGCGAAAGTATTGATTTTTTTCCGAGGAACAGATGTGCACATTGACCTTGCTAGGCCATAAGAACCTAAGAGATAACATTGAAATAAAATTATACATTGAAAAACGAGATGACAAATTGAATTTATTTAAATATTATTTACAATTAACACTAATTATTATAGTAACAGAACATAACCTTCTGCGACAGTATTGGATTTTCAGCCTCCGTGACTTTTCGCTAATTCTCTTTCGATTGCATATCCGAGAATAATCGATACTTGGGGTTTTATAACGGTAGAAAGCTGACCTGTCATTGGCTGAACAGTTGTAACCTGAGTCGTCATTGGCTGAAAGACCTGACCTTTAATGAGTAGGTGTACTTTAATGACATGCATTAAAGGTCTGCTACCAGGTGTATAATTACTACATTTCGGCATGGTCGAGCATAAAAGATATTTTTATAACCAAACATAAATAAACTCATCACAGTTTAATTAACGGACTGTTGTTGAATTTCCGTGAGATACTCTTAAATTTGCTGCGAATATGGCAGTGATCGTTTTATATTATAATTGTAATTACACAGCTTTATAACTGTATTACATATCATAATTTGAACGAATAAATTCGTCGTTGGAAGACAGTACTTAAAAGATGTTGTGGATAAAGAAGGTTTGGGAGCATGTAGAGACAGACCTGCAAGGGATGGATGCTCCATAGCTCACTCTAGCGCGCACGCTGTTTCCCGATCCCCTAGTCGATATCTCGGTCGGTGCTTTTGCCCGTCCATTTGGTCGCATCAGTTTATGCATCTCATGCTTTGATCGCCGGCAGATTTTGGGCGGATCGTGGTTCCCATAGTTACACTCTGTAGAGGTCGCTGCTGACATCACAACGTGCCTGCAGCTGACGTCAGCAGCTAGAGATGATCTGCATAGCAACCTCTGTATTATGACAAACATTGTCGTGTTTTTCTGTTTTTAAAGAACAATAACAATCGTAATATGATAATCATTGTCAGTTTGTCATCCATCCATCCATCCGTTCTTCAACCAGCTCCTCTTACCTTTTACTTGCATTATTTACCAGCCCTTCGGTCCTTCACCAGCTTTTCTGTCCTTTTAAAAACTTCTCCATTCTTTCACCAGCCCTTCGTCTTTCACCAGCCCAGCCGTTCCTTTATCAACCCGTCCTTGTTTTGCCAACCCGTCGGTCCTTCCACCAACTCATCCTTTCTTCGGTTCTTCCACCACCCTGCCTTCCTGATATTTTCCCACCAATCCGTCCTTCCTTCGATTCTCTCACCAGTGCGTGCTTCCTTCGCTCCTTTCACCAATCCGTCCGTCTTTATGTCCTTCCATCAATCTGTCCTTCCTTCGGCCTTCCACCAACTTGTCCTTTATGTCCTTCCAACAATACGTTTTTTCTTCGGTCCTCTCACCAATCCGTTTTTCCCTCGGTCCTTCCTTCAAACCGTCCTTCTTTATGTCCTTCCACAAATCTGTCCTTCCCTCCGTCCTCCCCCCAGTCCGTTCTTCCCTCAGTCTTTTCACCACCCGTCCTTCTTTATGTCCTTACATCAATCTGTCCTTCCTTCGGCCTTCCACCAACCTATCCATTTTTCCTTCGGTCCTCCCACCAATCCCTTTTTCCCTCGGTCCTACCTTCAACCCGTCCTTCTTTATGTCCTCTCACGAATCTTTTTTCCCTCGGTCCTTCCACTAACCCGTTCTTCTTTATGTCCTTCCACAAATCTGTCCTTCCTTCGGTCCTCCCACCAGTCCGTTCTTCCCTCAGTCCTTTCACCAACCCGTCCTTCCACCAATACGTTTTTCCTTCGGTCCTCCCACCAATCCGTCCTTCCTTCGGCCCTTCTACCAAACCATCCTTTCTAATATCCTTCACCAACTTGCCCTTTCTTCGATGCTTCCACGAACCCGCTCTTCTTTCGATGCTTTCACCAATCCGTCCTTCCTACGATGCTTCCATCAATCCGCCCTTCCTTCGATGCTTCTACCAAACTGCCCTTCCTTCCATGCTTCCACCAATCCGCCCTTCCTTCGATGTTTCCACCAACCTTTCCTTGCATCCTTCCACCAACTCGCCCTTCCTTCCACTCTTCCGTCTTTCTTCGTTGCTTCCACCAACCTGTCCTTCCTGCTGTTCTTCTATCTTTCTTTCTGTATTTAACCAACTTGTCCCTCCTCCTGTTATTCCATTAACCTACACATAATTTTGTAACCTTCCACCAATCTCTCCGTCCTTCTGTCCTTACACTAACTCGTCCTTTCTTTCACCAGTCATTTTTTCCTTTACAATAGTTTAGGAGAAATCTGAATATACAGACAGACTGACTGCCCAAAATACCAGTTTTAGACGTCTGAAATGCTCAGAACTTATTTGGATATGAACCTCGAAAGCGATTTTTGTCAGCAACAAAACATTTTCTCGTTATATTTGATGGAAAAATTAATGATAAAGTAAAAAAGGAACCTTGATTGCTCTGGAAATCCCATGCTGCAAGTACAATAAAATTGGCGCACTTAAGAACGATCCTCTGTTTTTTATTCACGCTCGGATTTGAAGCGTGACATCTACTGGATCTAGTAATCCAAGTTCAGCCCGGGGCAACACAACGAGTCGTTTGCCCTCGAGGAATATTTAATGTGCCCTCGGTTGTGTTGCTAGGAGGACCAAACTTGTTCAAAGAAGTCATGTTTCCCACACAGTAACCTGGCTTGCACACTTGATGCAGTTTCATTAATAACATCTTCAGTTACGTCACTGCAACTGGCGTAATTTTCATTGGTTTGTGTCATTAACTTCTGCCAACTTGTGCATTATTTATTAAATTACCCTTGTTATATGTTTCATTTTGTCTGTTGTTGCAAATGTTTTAAGGTCTTGTCTAATTTAACAGAATGTAAAAATTTAATTTCTTCTCTTATGTTACTTAGATCTTGTTTTGTCTGTACCCAGATTCATAACCTACAACAGCCGTGGAGAGAATGTGACTCGCGAGACATTGTGGCTCGCAATGATAGCTATGCATTTCTCTTACTTCTAACCTCCCCCAACCCCCACCCTCTCACTCACTGGAGTCAAACTCCGTTCCATTTGTATTTGTCTCTGATCTGCGAGTGGCATATGTCTCTCTCGAAACCATGTACCTCTACAAAAACGAAAATTTCAAGGAGGATGGGAGGACGCATTTTTGATGTCAATATGATGAGAATATTAAATGTATGATTTGTTCACAAGTATTACGAGGAAAACGGTTGTATAACATAAAACGGCACTATACAACATGTTACTGATGAAACATTAAACGTTTGTGTTATTGTTATTATTATTATTATTATTATTACATCATCATCATCATCATCATCATCATCATCATCTCCTCTGTACGTCGACCCTTTTTCAGCAGATGTACGAATAATGCGGTTAGCTCTTCAATTTGAACTCACTGATTTACTATGTGATGTCAAATGAAAGCTAATGTAAGGACTTGACAAGTGTTGAACTTTCAAATCTTTGCCAAAAAATAAATATCCGAAGCTTCGTTCTTTCGAAGCCATGTTCGCTACAACTTACGTGTGTGAAAAATTATTTTCAACAATGAAAATAGTAAAAACCAAATTTAGATCACGACTGACAGACAAATACCTTCGTGATCAACTACGACTGGCAGTAAGTGATATCATTCCTAATTTTGAAACTTTGTCGCAGAGACATTCTGAAGACAGTTAATTTTAGGTTGTGATAATGTGTCCTATGTTTTATTGTTCATTTCTTTCTTCGTTACACATACTAAACATTAGTTTGTAACCTTGTACAGTATAAAATTATATTTAAGTGCTTGACGTAAGGAAAATGAAAATCCGTTAATAAGTCAGACAGTTGCTTCACTTCCCCTTCGGGTGTCCGCCTCCATCCATAGGTGCCATGCACGTTGCAGGTTACACAGTGGCTCGGCGCACGATTACATTTTCGCCACGGCTGCCGTACAGTATAAATGGTACTGCTAATGTTTTATAGAATTTTATTTGTATCTTTTGTTACGTAAGAACAACTAGTCTTGTCAAAAATCAAGAGCTATGAATGAGTAACAACTAAATGGACATCCTAGTTCACTTATTGGAATGAGTGCTCACTTATTTGATTCATTTATTTGTGAATGAGGGACAACTATGAATTGGAAATGATTGATAAATATTTACTATGGTCCTCACCAAATAACACAAAACTTTAATTCCCTTAGAAGCCTGAACACACTGATAGTATAATATTGTTTCCATAGCAACATTCCCAATGAAGTTACTCACATAACTGAATTCGCAATACAGGATTGTGTTGGCGTCAGGTTTCCCTTTGTGAGCGATGAGCTCCTGGCAAAGTCCCTTATACGACCCTCATAATTCAAACGTGGGCCTCTGATGGCCCGCGGTTCATAAACTGCTCGGTGGTCACGAACTACTTTTTCTGCTCACGAGAACCACCTGTCTAGGCCTCCACGCGAATAAACATCGTTTTTGGAGTCGAGAGCAGATGTGTAGGAACTTCTTGCATCATCTGCCGTCTGAAATATCACAGGAATGTCATGTGTAATTTTGTTGCCATAACAACGATGAAGAGATCTTGTTGATTCCAGCCGATTGCTATACGAAACTTTAAAACGTATAAAAGCTCTACTTGTTCAAAGCGAGAGAGTACGAAATTTGCATGTATTAAGTGAGAAATCTTGTATTAATGTCGTCTTATTTTTTTTTATTTCCTCTTCGTAATGCAGTCAGATTTTTCACTGCAAATCCAGTATTTTCGAATCTTTTCTATTTCTTTCTCAAGTCCGCCAGAATAAATAAATAATTGTTGTTTAATCAACTGTTCGAAGACAGATCTGAACATAACAAGTGATACCAAGAAGGCACCACTTATGAGGCAACTGGGCCAGGAGATAATGATGTAAAGTGGCCAGTTTTTTCCCCCCTCCATTGCATACATCACCGACTAGCTACATATTACACTAGTCAGACTTCAGATGCATATGAAATAAAAGAAGGCAACTCATTTACTGAAGTTTCTGATTTTAATTTTATTCTATTTACTAGCCGTACCAGTGCGCTCCGCTGCACCTGTTAGGAATAAATATAAAGTAATTACATAATTAAAATAGGACATTTGATCCAGGGAACATTCGTGTTTGATAGAAGGATAAATCGTTTAATATGTTATTTAATTTAAATTGTATTTAAATAATTAAAATGCGATCATTTTGGTCCAGAGAGCAATCATTTGGTACAATGACAATTCCTTTAACATGTTTCTTAATTTTTATGACATGCAACCATAGTTTAATGGACAGTGACATCATTTAGATTTAATGTGTATACTTTATTTTACTTGCTATATGTTTCCATTGAATTATGGTAATAACTTAATTTTAACCCTTGTTTTCTACGTATTCAGTAAATGGCGCTTGGCCCACTATAGTTCTGAACCCTTCAAATAACTTAAGTTATATTATATTATATTATATTATATAAAAAGTGTGTTGATAACGGATGTACTCCGATAAGTAAGTTTGTAATTTGTTATGGGGGCTCTTGAATCTCAAGAGGAACAAATGTTATTTTACAACAGCGCAACATAATCTGCTTGGCTCATTGCACAATTTTTTTGCCATTTAATGCATATGTATTTTATGTATTTTAACACGATTCAATTGAGCATAGTTAAAATTTGGATTATAAAATAATGGAATGCTAAGCTAACATATTATTTCTGCATACTAAATGAATACACTCTCGTTGTTCGTTAATTATCTGAGATAAACATTATCTTAAGAAATACAGGAAACGAATATACAGAATAGCCTATCAACTTTCCTGATCAGAAGAAGCTATTTTAATCTTACCTGTCCTCAATTCACTCAGAGGTTACTGTAATAACATTATAGCATTATGTCCATATAGAGAAACTACACTTTCCAATGGTGAAATAATAATTAATTACACAAATCGGTTAATTTAGCTTCCGATATTACTTCACAAACACAGAAACATTCTCTTTAGGCTATGATTCATAGCTTTCGATTGTTGTTGACCAAGGCCCCTTATAGACGAAGTCATTTGTTCTTTATTTCATTACACCGCCTTAGATGGCAGTTATTTTAATTTTAAAACTCATTTAACTCATTAAATATCAGTTCTACCAAACTTTTTCAAAGAATAAAACTTATCGGAAATGATTTTTAAAGAAATTTTTGCTGTGTAACATTTTTTCACAAAAATTAATAATAAGCGAGATATTTCGATATATTTAATTCAGGCCCCCTTATAACCCCCTTTTAAATAATGTATTTTGAATGCCATACAGCCTAAAATCTAAGTTACAACGAACTTAATTTATATTCCAATTTCCATATAAATCGGTTCAGCCATTATCGCGTGAAAAGGTAACAAACATCCAGACAGACAGACAGACATAGACAAACAAAAACAAAAATAAAAAAAGCGATTTTCGGTTTCAGGATGGTTAATTATATATGTTAACACCAATTATTTTTGGAAAATCGAAAATTACCAGAAAAATTTCGTCTACAGATTTACTATTAGTATAGATTAGTAGGCCTGCAGATAAGGATTATTTGTCATTTTATATAAGTTACTATAGAAATATCAAACAAAAGAAGGCAGATTTAGTGCTTCAAATTTTATTTCTGTTTGTACATACCTACACAGATAAGCTTCAAACATCGATTATACTGCAAGTTGCCATGGAAATAAAAAAAAAAAGAAGAAGAGGGAATTTATTGCTAAATATTCGAATCGGAATAAATCAGCAAAGATAAGACTTAGGACATCAATCCCGGTTGAAATGGACACTTGAAAACCGGAAGGCGTAATTATTGCTGTTTTGTTTTGACGGCAACTCTGGGGCCATCATAGCTGTCTGTCCTATTTGCAGTCGTTTCTGCGATGGAAGATCAAGACGGGTCGGTAAAAAAGTAGAAAAACAGGAGCGACATAGGATGGATGGAGGCTGTAAAGTCTTCCGTGTTACGGGTGCCTCGAGGGCACTGTGACCAAACTCGACAGTACTGCGCGGGCCCCGGGGGTCGACGAACTCGTCCGCGAATTGATTTCGATCACGACGAGTGTAATGCTCGGAATAATTGTCCGCCTTCGTCTGTGCGCCTCAGGTTTTCATGGCGATTCATTGCATTGGTAATTGTAATCAATTCTTTACCGTTCTTTTGAACCAAGACGAGGAAATGGTGGTACTAGCGTAACAGAACAATGATTTTGAAAACTACAGAGGGAGTCTAACCTTCCCATGAGTCACAAAGGGCCGATTTCGTAACAAATACTAAAAGTGCACCAACAAATTGTTTGTTAAGAACACTTAGTAGAGTTTACCAGCTTTTATACAGGGCGTTTCCGAGGTGGTGTTACAATCTTTCAGGGATGATGCGAATGACACATATATCAATTTGAGATAAGGAACCTCCTTCCCTTAACCTTTGGAACAGTCGTGGAAAGATGGTATGGGCCGGATGTCTCCTACGTGGGTACTTGCCCCGATACAATCTGTGAGCTTGTCTACAGTTCCCATTGGCTCATCCGTATTCGAAAATCAGGTCTGCTTATTCCGCTCTCGTGTACTCCTCCATTTCACTAGGACTGATCGACTGAACACTGCAACTTGTACACATACACTGCTGTCTACAGACGTGCATATCAGGACCGACCATGTCCGTTACACATTACGCCATCTGCATTGCTTTAGTGTAGTTTCCTGTCCCCATCCCTCAGACAGCGCACTGAATGGAATACTGTAAGTAGACAACGTAAACAACGTCAGACGAATACAGTATGTGCAAGATGTACAGATAAATACACATAAATGAGGTGTACAGAGGAATAAAATTATTTCATTTCCACACAACTATTTTTGCTTGTAACTTTCGACTCGGTAATTTCCGGACCAGGGTTCCTTATCTCAAATTGATACATATGCCCTTCGCCATCATCCCTGAAAGTTTGTAACACCACCTCGGAAACACCCTGTATATGCTTACTTTATCTAAAAAGGAAATTAATTGTTCTTCAGGATTAGCCTATATGAGATAGACAGACTCAATTTTCGTCAATTATAAAACATACCTTTCTGAATTGATACCCACAATAAGCACGATTATCAGATGATAAACGACAAAATATATGGATCTATGCGGAGACTAAGAGGAATGCGTAAAAATGAATTATTGGAAAATGCTGGGTTTGTAGTGAAGGACCTACTCCTGGGCAGAAAACAATGAATGAATGAATTAATTAATAATCATAATTTTGATTAAGTTAATTAATGACAAATTAAAAATACAATTAAAACATGTCAATATGCTTTCATCTGTAATGTCAAACTTAGATCTGGGGAGTTCGGTGAATAAACCAAGAGATAGCTGCTTCTCATACTGGGTTTCTCCTGCGACTGCCTGCATGCTTCTTTTTTTTAACTCAGAACCTGTTTCTACAAATATTCGATACCATAACATTGTGGAATCGTATTTAGGTACATTACGCACACCATAATCACGTCGAAATTCCCTTTGAACTCTTTTAAAACTCTCAAATTTAGCATACCAAAGAACACTTTGTGCCCGCTGTTGATTTGTAGTAGCCATTTTAATCATCTTCGATTTTCATTTGTCCTTGCAGATTATGCATTGTTGATTGTCATATATAGAAACTCCCTTCTTTAACCAGCAAGAAATTTTTCCTATAATTTGAACTGGTAATGGAAAAAACGGGAAAACGGCTGAACGGATTTTAATAAATGACCCCTCATTTTGAAGCTTGGAACTCAATGTTTTTCAGAAAAATAGTAGTTTTCAGTGAAATGTCAATTTTTCAACATAATTTTCCTATTTTCCAAAATCCATCTGTCGTCAGTTTTGAGAACTAGCTAATTGCATTTCAGAATAAAACAAAACACACACTAAAGCAAACAATATTACACGTAGGCCATGATCTGCAAGAATGCTGACATATTTAGAGCTCAAATTAAATTGGTTATTAAAAACGTAACTTACTAAAAATAATTTACAAATTCGATTCTGTGGTGTGTAATCTTCTGGGTACAGCTGTGTATTGGATATTAAAAACTACAAAACTTGGGGTGGGTTGATGACATTATTACCATTAGAAATGAAATATTATTGTGCTTAATGCCATGATGTGACTATTTTTCATTAATTATCCATATTAATGCTATATTGATGATATGGAAGTGAAACGTTTTGGGGTTATGTAAGTGGATGTAGAGAATAACTTAATTAGATTTTGATTTCCACATTTTACTGAGTGGCAGCTACATAGTATATATAGAGTAGGGCTATATGTTACTGAAAGCTATAAAACTTACGTAAGATTATTAAAAATAAAATATTTTAATAGTTATTAATCAAGTAGGGTTGGGTCTTTTTCATGTATTTAATGGCGGTGTGGTGTAGATATTTATATGCGTGGTTCCCTTCAGTATTGGCTCGAGAGAGAGTATCTTTCATAATTATGGGAGCAAATAACGTTCAGAATGTCTGGTATTCTGCATTGAAAATAAATCTGAAAAATGTTTGAACGTCTAATGAACTTAGTTTGCAGCATTTGCTGCACAAGCCACTAGTAGCTTTTATAATAGTAAATTAATATTATCCATACCCAAGTCACACCTGTGGAGTAACGGTTAGCGAGTCTGGCCGCGAAACCAGGTGGCCCGGGTTCGATTTCCGGTCGGGGCAAGTTAGCTGGTTGAGGTTTTTCCGGGGTTTTCCGTCAACCCAATATGAGCAAATGCTGGGTAACTTTCGGTGCTGGACCCCGGACTCATTTCACCGGCATTATCAACAATAATCTCACTAGACGTTTTGATTTATCTAGAGATAATCAAAACTCGAGTGGGATTTAATTGACTATTACACGATTAGAAGAAAGTATATACAGATTAGAAGTAACGAAGTACTCCAATACAATAAAATATTAATTGACTTACGAAAATACAACTGTCTTCAAATGTTTTTTATACCATCTCAACATTACAAATATTACGCTAGATGCATGCTAGATGGCAGTAGTGAACAATGCCTTCTCGTCGAGATCTATACACGATGGCAATGTTACTAGTCAAGAAGGCTTTGTTGATTCAGTTTCATTTTTATTAAGACAGTTTCATTCTATTTCAATTATCCGAATCCCAGTAATCAACGTCACTTGACAGATGATTTTCAATAAATCTCAATATTAAACAATCTCTGATACGTGACTATCCATAATATCATATAGCAGAAGCTATAAAATAACCTAACTAATATACACAAGTGTTAGAAAAGTTTTAATTAACGACGATGACATAAAAAATAAACATGAATAATTTTAAAAGGAATAATTATTGAATGTACAATTTTCAAATTTGAATGTGGTTGGTGGTTCAATTGATGTTATATTGGACGTGTGCATAATAGAAGTGGAACTCGTTGATTTAGACCTACATGGTGTATTCAACTTATTCAGAATTTCCGAATGAATAATTTTAAAAGGAATAATTATTGAATGTACAATTTTCAAATTTGAATGTGGTTGGTGATTCAATTGATGTTATATTGGACGTGTGCGTAATAGAAGTGGAACTCGTTGGTTTAGGCCTACATGGTGTATTCAACTTATTCAGGATTTCCGAATGGTGCTCTTCATTTATTTGTAAATCGGATTTCAGAAGATGCATAGGTATGATCAGTGATTTTTATTAATTCTTGTTCTTGAATGCCAATGCGAGTCATATTTGAAACTGCTGTGCATCGACTGGAGTGGTTTTTTAAATTTTATATATATATATATATATATATATATATATATATTTTTTTTTTGACGTCCAGACCAGTGCAGTTTCAAATGTTGGCAAACAAAGAAACAAATGCTAGGGACGCGATAAAATTGAACAAATGCTAGGGACGCGATAAAATTAAACAAATGCTAGGGACGCGATAAAATTGTGCGATAAGCAGCCATGATTGGTTGAAATACGTCATTTCGTACCGTTTTATTGGTCAAAAGTAGTATGACGTAGTAAGAGTGTAATAGTCACCTTAATCTCATTCAGACGCTAATGTTGATAAAGCGTCGTAAAATAACCTACTAAAATAAATAAATAAATCCATACCCAAACGGATCAGACTGTAGTATAATCGGTTGCTAATAGCAAACAAACAGTTATAAGGAAATTTGCTCGTCTTATCTGATGGCATTACAGGTTGTTTCTAAATACTGCCACCGGTTCTTGAGGAACTGAACGACAAAAAAAAAAGTTTCAAGAACAGTCATTTCAGCTGAGCTGTTACGTTGTACCTGATCCGTAGACTGCCTCGCGGAAAGATTACAAGAGTCACTCAAAGGGTTAACACGCCGGACTGATGTCTACGCAATGTGTTAATGGAGCCCGTTCCCACAGTAAAAGCCGGCGATGCGTGAAGCTGACCGGCAATTAAAGCCGACTGCTCATCCGGACTGGAGTGCGGTGTCGTTGATCCCGCTATGCAAATCGCGCGGGTTCGAGTGCCGGTAATGGCCCGGACCAGTAGCGCCCGGTTGACAGCTTCCGCGTCTATCTGATCACTTGCTACAGGACAGCAGCTTTCAATTAAGACCGTTTCATCTGGGGAGACACAGGTCCGGGGGCGGAGGGAGGTGACTGTGGGTTATAAAGTAAAGTGCTTTCATCATTATGATGTCTCCTGTATTATCGCAGTGGCGGCGCCTGTATTTTTAAGAACCGTTGTGATATGGCCCAGTAGCGCCTGGTTGATAGCTTCCCCATCATCTCTCGTCTGATTACTTGTTACAGACAGTAGGTTTATAGTAACTGAGCTTCATATGAGGGAAAATAAATTAAATGGGAGTATTGATTGTGGACTATGCAGTAAAATACTATCATCATTATCCCGTACTTTTTCTTAATTACTTACTGGCTTCTAAGGAACCCGGAGGTTCATTGCCGCCCTCACATAAGCCCGCCATTGGTCCCTATCCTGAGCAAGATTAATCCAGTCCCTATCATCATATCCCACCTCCCTCAAATCCATTTTAATATTATATTCCCATCTACGTCTCGGCCTCCCTAAAGGTCTTTTTCCCTCCGGCCTCCCAACTAACAATCTATATGCATTTTTGGATTCGCCCATACGTGCTACATGCCCTGCCCATCTCAAACGTCTGGATTTAATGTTCCTAATTATGTCAGGTGAAGAATACAATGCGTACAGTTCTGTGTTGTGTAACTTTCTCCATTCTCCTGTAACTTCATCCCTCTTAGCACCAAATATTTTCCTAAGCACATTATTCTCAAACACCCTTAACCTATGTTCCTCTCTCAGAGTGAGAGTCCAAGTTTCACAACTATGCAGAAGAACCGGTAATATAACTGTTTTATAAATTCTAACTTTCAAATTTTTGGACAGCAGACTGGATGATAAGAGCTTCTCAACCGAATAATAACAGGCATTTCCCACATTTATTCTGCGTTTAATTTCCTCCCGAGTGCCATTTATATTCGTTACTGTTGCTGCAAGATATTTGAACTTCTCCACCTTTTCAAAAGATAAATTTCCAATTTTTATATTTCCATTTCGTACAATATTCTGGTCACGAGGCAGTATATTCCTACTACAAAAAAAGAGTAATTAGAATAATAATAGGTGCCAAATCAAGGGAATCGTATAGGATCATTTTCAAAAAACTACAAATAGTGCCCATGGCTTGTCAGTATATTTCTTCATTAATAAACTTTCTCTTACGTAATCGTGAAAACTTTGTAACTAATGCAACAGTTCATAGTGTAGGCCTAAATACTCGACAAAAAATGGCTTTCATACTCTTTCGGCAAGACTATCGTGCTATCAAAAAGGAGTGCGTTATATAGCAGAAAAAATTATTAGCCTCCCTATAGATGTAAAAAACCAAACTCAAAACTTAAGATTATTTAGAGCCAAATTACAGAAATACCTAATTTCTCATGCCGTCTATCTTGTAGGTGAATTTATGACATTCAACAACGCAGCATGAATATTTCTGTCTTTTAACTTTTATTTGTTACTTGCAAGTTAATCCTCCATGCTTCACAGAATAAGCTCCTAGACAGGAGTGTTTTGGCTATATAACCGCAACACTCCTCCACCTATACAAAGCATTGGTTCGATCTCTATGCATACATCCCTTCATTTTCTTCACACAAGCCCCTGCAACGACCCAATCAAAATTCGAAGCCCGCGGAAGAAGAATTCTCCGCCAAATCTTCCACCTGCACAGACGCATCAGAAACAACACAGTTTACACTACGACAAAAACAAAGCCACTCTTCACACACCTAAACAACATAAACAGAAAATAGACACATTCGGCAGTAAATCGCGTATATATATAACACATCTTCGCAAGTCCACCGAACACGAAGAACAGAACAACACTGGAGAAACTCCTCTACAATTACCACCAGCCCCAACCACCAAACTAAAACACACAAACAACAGAACAACACTGGAGAAACTCCTCTACAACTACCACCAGCCCCAACCACCAAACTAAAACACACAAACAACAGAACAACACTGGAGAAACTCCTCTACAACTACCACCAGCCCCAACCACCAAACTAAAACACACAAACAACAGAACAACACTGGAGAAACTCTCTACAACTACCACCAGCCCCAACCACCAAACTAAAACACACAAACAACAGAACAACACTGGAGAAACTCCTTTACAACTACCACCAGCCCCAACCACCAAACTAAAACACACAAACAACAGAACAACACTGGAGAAACTCCTCTACAACTACCACCAGCCCCAACCACCAAACTAAAACACACAAACAACAGAACAACACTGGAGAAACTCCTCTACAACTACCACCAGCCCCCACCACCAAACTAAAACACACAAACAACAGAACAACACTGGAGAAACTCCTCTACAACTACCACCAGCCCCAACCACCAAACTAAAACACACAAACAACAGAACAACACTGGAGAAACTTTTCAACTACCACCAGCCCCAACCACCAAACTAAAACACACAAACAACAGAACAACACTGGAGAAACTTCTTTACAACTACCACCAGCCCCAACCACCAAACTAAAACACACAAACAACAGAACAACACTGGAGAAACTCCTCTACAACTACCACCAGCCCCAACCACCAAACTAAAACACACAAACAACAGAACAACACTGGAGAAACTCATCTGAACTACCACCAGCCCCAACCACCAAACTAAAACACACAAACAACAGAACAACACTGGAGAAACTCCTCTACAACTACCACCAGCCCCAACCACCAAACTAAAACACACAAACAACAGAACAACACTGGAGAAACTCCTTACAACTACCACCAGCCCCAACCACCAAACTAAAACACACAAACAAAACCGTGTTGGAAATTTGAATACTGTCTGAGAGGACACAACAGCAACAGAGAGGCACATCAATAAAATAACACCACACCATGAAAGTCTCCATAACCATTCAGACGCTTCTGCCACCGGAAGGGGAAACTTTAAAATCTCAACAAAAGATATGTTTGTACGTAAATATGTATGCATGCATGCACAGTGTTCTGCCCAAGAGCAGGTGTTTAACTGCAAACCCAGCATTTTTCATTCTTCCCAAATTCTTTCTTTCCTCTTAATCTCCCCATATACTTACTACCTTAACGTTGTCTATCAGCTGATATTTTTTACCCCGAACTCTTCTCCCGTTCACCATTCCTGATATGCACCAAATGTATATTATATTAATACTAACTAGTCCCCTACAAATATAGCAAAATCACAAATTAGGCCTACACAAAATAAAAGGAGTCACTGCACTCACACACCTACTGGCACTTATGCCAGAAATAATTTCATATGAGTAAATATATTTATATGGTTATTTATGCTCAATGGCTGCGCATATAAGACCCTAAATCGGCCTCTGGCTCAAAGCCAGAAATGTCAATAAAGAACAACAACAGACTGAATGTTTTTCACTTCTACATACGTTTCTCAAGCTTCTAGAGATTTTTAGTAACACTATATGAGCAAATATCGGGAATCCTGAACTGTTTGGTGAACTTCTTGGTCGATACAAGATAAGACAACAGGCAAACACCGAAACTTTTAAGCGGGTTTGAAACCCATTATCGTAAATTTCACCACCATGCCTGCATTTCATACACAAACACTGGCTGCAGACGTTTGCTAGAAGGTCGGGGCCTGTTTTAATCAATTTTTATGACTTCGTTAGATCCTTACAGATGGATGGTGCTTCATTCCCCTTCAGCTGAAAGACGATCCATCTTAATTACAAATTCGGTAAGCACCACGCCATCCCTGGAGGATTCCCCCCTCTCCCTATCTTTCATCGAAGCCAATCTCTGGTTCATCATTTTTAGAGGAACAATTCCCTTTACTGTGGGGTTGTTTTTTGGCACAGCAGAAAGCCTCAAGGGTGGATGGGGGTGATACTTCCTGCAGTTCTAATTCGAAATGTCATTTATAAAATTCTGCCGCAGGGGTGTCTAAATCAAAACGAATCGTGGACGTAAGTGTGAGTAAAACTCAAGAAGAGGTAGTGGGGTGGAAATGCTGAATTTTAATGATTCACAAATGAAATTTCTATGTTTGTAAAGTAGATTAATATATAGCGGGTGTTTCAGGAGGAGTTGTAGCTATTTTATGGAGTAGTAGGCCTAGTATGAATTCTGTAGTGCTCGGGAAAAGTGACACAAGTCAGTTTCCACAAACCTTTTTTGATAATTTTTTGACAACTTACGGAACATCTGTTCGCTTGGAAAATAGTACATTATGCAACGAGCCTATAATGGTAGTAATTAAGACGCGAGTATGTTTATGAAACGAGCGCAAGCGAGTTTCATAATTTTCAGACGAGCGTCTTAATTACCATTGTAGGCAAGTTTCATACGACTTTTTATGCTCGACCATATTTCTAACTTCAAATTATTCAGAAGTATTCATTTTATTCTTATCTGACTGGGGAGCGGAAGTGACCTTGTGCAATCTCGTAAATTGTGAGATGTGCGCAGACGTGAAAGTATTGATTTTTTCCGAGGAACAAATTGATATAATCTAGAGAGTAAAATGAATATTAATCTTGATATAACCTGGAAATTGATTTAGACATTGAAAAACGAGATGATAAATTGAATTTATTTGAATATTATTTACAATTAACGCTAATTATTATGTAACAGAACATAACCTACAGTATTGGATTTCCAGCCTCCGTGACGTTTCGCTAGTTGTCTTTCGATTGCATATCCGAGAATAATCGATACTTGCGGTTTCATTTGCTACAATGGTGCTTTCTGATTGTTTGAAAACCTGAACTTTAATGAATAGGTGTACTTTAATGAGGTCCATTAAAGGGTTACTACCAGGTGTATAATTACTACATTTCGGCATGGTCGAGCATAAAAATACATAGGTATTCCTCCCATTACAATAATTCATACAGAAAAAATCAAAGTTGTCAATAAATTATCAAAAAAGTTTGTGAAAACTGACATGTCACTTTTCCCGAGCACTACAGAATTATTCCTAGTAGAGTTCATATAAACATCTGTCCAATTTTGATTGGGTATGCAGATAGAGCTATATGGAGAGACATGTTTCTTGTTGTGTACGTCATTTGTCACCAAACCTAACCTTATCAGGATCCTAATTATCTAATTTTCTGCCAACCAACGTCTTGTTTCGAAGGCCAGTTCAAAATGGCAAATCAAAAAATGGATTTTTCGAGTTAAACATACCGTGAGAATAGCAGAAAATTGCTCTTCCTAGTTCAATAAAGTAGAAATTCGTAACACTACGTATATGCACGAAAGGACTGAATCCATATGGAACTGGTCATTTGTAATGAAATAACCATTTCAAGACGGCAACAACTCGAAAAATATTTACTGTTGTGCTAGTATCATTTTAAGAGTAGTTGTTAGGGCATAGGTATTTCCTTCTGACCTAAAATACAGTGAATGCGTTTGAAGTCTATTATAGACATTCACTTTTACTATACTTTGTTTTAATTGAAATTACGTCTTCATAATTATTGTGATTTGAAATTAAAATAAATATGAGCGCCATTTGTTTTATATGAGCAAGGGTGAATTTAAAACAATTATCTCTGGTTGGCCCATATATCAATCTTTTTTTTTATAATATTAGTGAATTTATTAATCCTGAGTATAAGAATTTGTAAATGTTCATACATATATTTTATTTGTACTAAGTGTAAAACATTGTATGCGATGACAGTAGATAGAAATAAAAATCTAACCATTTTCTATAATTTAATATTCTATTGTCATCATTTAAGAAATCTCTCACTGGAGTTATTTATTTTATTTATTTTTCCGCATTTAAGATTACTCTGTCTCAAAACAATTGCTGTCAATTTACCCTAAATACCAGTCAAAAAGACGGCAACACAAATTACGGTATGTGAAAAAGGGAAAAATCAAACTTCCAACTAAAACTCTGGAATCATTGTAATTACTCTACATTCTGTTAATGGTGTTTTATATCTACGTACTATATGTTTCAAATTAGAGTGATGTTAATTGGATTTCTCATAGCAACATGACACTTTCAAATGCAGTTATCTCAAAACTTCAAATTTTGAGTTGTTTCCCTTTTGAACTGGCCTGTTGGTTTTATGTTGATTTAATCAGCAAGATAAGAATTAACAAAATTGTAACCATAAATAAATAAGTAAATAAATAAATAAGTAAATAAGTAAATAAATAAATAAGTAAATAAAAATAAATAAATAAGTAAATAAATAAATAAATAAAAAATAAAGTGAGTGAATGAGTAATTGAGTAAATAAATAAGTAGATAAATAAATAAATAAATAAATAAAATAAATAAATAAATAATAATAAATAAGTGGGTGTGTGAGTGAGTGAATGACTAATTGAGTAAATAAATAAGTATATAAATAAATAAATAAAAAAAAAAATAAGTGGGTGAGTGAGTGAATGAATGAGTAACTGAGTAAATAAATAAGTAGATAAATAAATAAATAAATAAATAAATAAATAAATAAATAAATAAATAAAAAATAAATAATAAATAAGTGGGTGAGTGAGTGAATGACTAATTGAGTAAGTAAATAAGTAGATAAATAAATAAATAAATAATAAATAAATAAGTGGGTGAGTGAGTGAATGAATGAGTAATTGAGTAAATAAATAAATACATGAGTGAGTAAGTAATTGACTAAATAAATGAGTAAATAAATAAGTAAATAAATATATGAGTGGGTGGTAGGTGAGTGAGTGAATCAGTAAATAAATAAATAAACAAATAAACAATCATACAAATAAATAAATAAATTCTATCCTTCTTCCATCCATCCATTCATCCACTCATAGTTTTCTGTCCAAGTCCAGGTCCTTCAATGCAACCAAGCATTTTCCATTCTTCTCTCCTTTCCACCTTCTTCTTAGTCATCGCATACGTTCCATCTATATCTTAAATGTTATTTATCATCTGATATCTTCTTCTGCCCCCGAACATTTCTACCGTTCACCATTCCTTCCAGAGCACCCGTCAGTAGGCAGTTTCTTAACTAGTTCCCCAACGAATTTCTTTTTCTCTTCATAGTATTTCTGTATCAAACAAATTAAGTATTGCTTAAGAATACGCTGTTTCAAATGTTAAGAAATCTATAGGGTGCCATTTAAAATGTGTTAGATGCAATTATAACTCGTACAGAAATATCACAAAAATATTTCTTTTTAATAGAATTCGAATTATGCGTTCTTTTCGAAAAACCTTGTGTAACCCAGGTGTATTCCAATCTCATCTTCAGACCCTACTACTTTCTAAGAATTTTCTCCGATTCGTAACCTTCTATTGTTAGTCTTTACACGTAGAAAGTTGAAAATAGATGTAAATGGAGTTGAGAACTATAAAATTTAAGAGAACCTCTTGTTCAATATTGGAAACCAACCACTCCTTCCACTTTCGTCCTTCGGGTTTTGAACTCGAGTCTTTTTTTTATTATTATTATTTTTTTTTACAGTCTGCATGCTCCATTACTGTGGAGTAATACTACATGCATTGGTTTAACTTAAACTATGTTCATATAATTACTTTGTATTATTCTAAGAGTTACTTTATAGGCTATATAGATGCATGAATTTTGTACTTTTCTTTCATTGTAATTTGTCAAACTGTATATTGTTAGTAAATTTGATCAAGTTCTTCTGGTATTTCTGCACTAGTTTGTCTTTATTCACTGGCCAGTTTTCAGACTTTAGAACTGCCGCTTTCAGAATGTCTCTTTCTCTCTCAAGTAATTTACAATTGTATAACAAATGATCTCTCGTTTGTTCGTCATTGTTGCATGGACATAATGGGCTATCTTACTTACTTACTTACTTACAAATGGCTTTTAAGGAACCCGAAGGTTCATTGCCGCCCTCACATAAGCCCGCCATCGGTCCCTATCCTGTGCAAGATTAAGCCAGTCTCTATCATCATATCCCACCTCCCTCAAATCCATTTTAATATTATCCTCCCATCTACGTCTCGGTCTCCCTAAAGGTCTTTTTCCCTCCGGTCTCCCAACTAACACTCTATATGCATTTCTGGATTCGCCCATACGTGCTACATGCCCTGCCCATCTCAAACGTCTGGATTTCAAGTTCCTAATTATGTCAGGTGAAGAATACAATGCGTGCAGTTCTGTGTTGTGTAACTTTCTCCATTCTCCTGTAACTTCATCCCGCTTAGCCCCAAATATTTTCCTAAGCACCTTATTCTCAACCACCCTTAACCTATGTTCCTCTGTCAGAGTGAGAGTCCAAGTTTCACAGCCATATAGAAGAACCGGTAATATAACTGTTTTATAAATTCTAACTTTCAGATTTTTGGAGAGCAGACTGGATGATAAGAGCTTCTCAACCGAATAATAACACGCATTTCCCATATTTATTCTGCGTTTAATTTCCTCCCGAGTGTCATTTATATTTGTTACTGTTGCTCCAAGATATTTGAATTTTTCCACCTCTTCGAAGGATAAATCTCCAATATTTATATTTCCATTTCGTACTAATATTCCCGTCACGAGACATAATCATATACTTTGTCTTTTCGGGATTTACTTCCAAACCGATCGCTTTACTTGCTTCAAGTAAAATTTCCGTGTTTTCCCTAATCGTTTGTGTATTTTCTCCTAACATATTCACGTCATCCGCATAGACAAGAAGCTGATGTAGCCCGTTCAATTCCAAACCCTGCCTGTTATCCTGAACTTTCCTAATGGCATATTCTATAGCGAAGTTAAAAAGTAAAGGTGATAGTGCATCTCCCTGCTTTAGCCCGCAGTGAATTGGAAAAGGATCAGATAGAAACTGACCTATACGGACTCTGCTGTATGTTTCACTGAGACACATTTTAATTAATCGAACTAGTTTCTTGGGAATACCAAATTCAATAAGAATATCATATAATATTTCCCTCTTAACCGAGTCATATGCCTTTTTGAAATCTATGAATAACTGATGTACTGTACCCTTATACTCCCATTTTTTCTCCATTATCTGCCGAATACAAAAATCTGATCAATAGTCGATCTATTACGCCGAAAACCGCACTGATGATCCCCAATAATTTCATCTACGTACGGAGTTAATCTCCTCAAAAGAATATTGGACAAAATTTTTGTACGACGTCAACAGAAGTGATATTCCTCGAAAGTTACCACATTTGGTTTTGTCCCCCTTTTTAAAAATAGGTAAATTATGGACTCCTTCCATTGATCTGGTACAATTTCCTTTTCCCAAATAACAAGTTTATAAATTTCGCTATATAATGCAACCCTCTTGTATTAATTCTGCTGGAATTTGATCGATACCTGGAGACTTGTACTTTTTCAGATTTTCTATCGCAATTTCGACTTCTGAAAGCGTGGGTTCGGGTATAAATGGCTCAGCAGTTTGTATTTCAATTTCGTCCCGATCATTTCTATTTGGCCTATGTACATTTAGTAGTTGCGCAAAATAGTTTTCCATCTGTTTAGGATTGATGGAGAGTCTGCAAGCAAGTCACCATTATCATCCTTGATCACGTTTACCCTTGGCTGATATCCGTTCTTAAATTCTATGGGCTATCTATAATTTTATATTTATGCAGATAAGATTTTATATTTCCGTGTCCTGTTATTATAGTTGTGAAGTTTGGGGTTATGTTAAGTTTCAATTTTAACCGATCGTTTATATTTGGGAAGAAAGATTTTGTGATTTATCCTTTTGCTGTGTTGTCCCATTCGTTTAGCCACTTCACTAAACTGAGATTGTGTATTTCACCTTTCACTGCACTTTTTGGTGTCTTGCTGTAGCTCTCTGGAATATCCTCTGAGCGTGCTGCCTCCTTCGCAAGTTGATCTTCTAATTCATTCCCCTCGTGTCCAGCGTGGGCCTTAATCCAGTTGAATTCTACTTTCCACTTCTTCCTCTCCCTTCCTTTATTTCTCTTCTGATATCTTCTATAAGATGTGTATGATTTGTTTGGTTTCTAAGGGAGTCTTATATTATCCTGCTGTCTGTAAATATTGAAATTGTTTGCTGTTGACTTTCCAGAGTCTGTACATGCTGAATAGCTTTTAATATGGCTAGTGAACTCGAATCTCTTACGTGGAAAGTTGTGCTGTAGCCGTTATGGCAACGCTGCACACTGTATATATGAATTTCGTTCTATATCATTTTACCGATATGGAAATCTTATTAAAAACACACACACACATACGCACACACGTATTGTGGTACATATACATACTAGGTTCAAAAAGTTCCCGGAATTTGCTAGCATCATAGAAACAACGTACCTTAAACACTATTCTACAGCATTTCCTTCAAAATAGTTGCCTTCCGCAACAACACACTTTTGCCAACGCGTGTAGAGTTCTGAAGCAGGCCTGGAAGCCATTTTGTGAAACCCGTCTTAGTGCTCTCGTCGCGTTTGCGATAACCTCTTCAGCATTGAATCTCCGTCCTTTCAGATGACTTTTCAGACGGGAAACAGAAAGTAATCAGGTGGTGAGAGATCGAATTATGCGTTCCTTTTGAGGAGAGTATGGTGGGTGATCCAAAGCAGTTATGTTGTGCTTGGCAAGAAAATTCTTTACAATAATTGCGCGATGAGCAGGTGCATTGTCATGCATAAGGAACCAGTTGTTTTCTACCCACTTTTCTGGACGTTTCCTTCTCACTGCGTCCCAGAGGCGACGGAGGGTTTCTACGTACAATTCTTTCGTTACAGTACGACCTTCTGGAATGAACTCATGGTGCATGAGACCCTGAGAGTCGAAAAAACTTCCAACATAACTTTGCTTTAAGTGAGCTTAAATGCGACAGGCTCATGTTAGTAGATTTACTGGCATGTAAAAGAACTCCTGCGGGACAAAATTCCGGCACATCCGGCGACGCTGATATAATCTGCAGTTGCGAGCGTCGTTAAATAAAACATAACATTTAAAATAACTTTGCCTTTGGAAGTGTGCCTAGGAAATTTTTGCTTCCGAGGAGATGTTTTCGATTTCCACTCAGATGACTGTCGTTTAGGGACTGGGTCGTACAAGTAGCACCAGTTTCATTTTGTTTAAGAAATCACCATCTTCATCAGCCATACTGATCATGTCCCCAGCAAAACACAGAACTTGATGTTTGTACTTTGCTCTGTGGACATAATTACAAAATGCGACGAACAAACGAAACACTATGATAAACAATTGCCTACAACTCAAAACCAATAATTGCCATTATCAACAAACTTTAAGGAAATGACATCATGAATGTTACCAACAAAACAAATGTATAATATCCCTTGTTATATATTAATACGAAAAATGGTAGTAAAATTCCGGGAACTTTTTGAACCTAGTAGTAAGTTAGTTTCCATTTGTGAAACTAGTTTAATAAATAAATTAATCTTGTTCCATTTAGTACGAAGTCGAGAATTGAAGAGGATTGCTGTCGAATGTTTCGGTATAGCCCCAACCACTTGTTACAGTACTGTGGGCAGGCCCATTGCCTGCATCTGTGCTCACATCGGGATTCCGGACACGTCCGCCCACAGATAGCATCTCCCTAGACGTGGTCCATAACAGACCGATTAATATTTCTGCCGGCCTGCAACCAGAATGGTGCACCACTGTACACGAGGCAATACTGTACCAGAGACAAATAAAAAAAATCTTCTTGTTTACAAAACTAGGCCTAAGGTAATGTTTACATTACAGAATGTATCTTCTCGAGCGGTTGTGACCTTGTTCACAAAACTAATACAATATTTATTCTGTAAAGTAGAGCGCTGGAAGGGCACAAGGGACAATTTTAGGACCTATTTTATTTTTTGTATACGCTAACGTTTTAGTAAAATTAGATATGCAGATGATGCAGTGTTGATATTTAGTGGTTATCAGTGTTGCCAGACTCATAATCCCAAAATCCACCCACGTAACAACCAAATCCCACACAAATATGTACTCTAATAGTATATTATGAAACAAGTTCGTAATATTGTACATTATGGTACGAGTCAATTTTTACGGACGCTCGTTCCTAATTTTGTCGAGTGCAATAACTGTACAGGGTTAGTTAAAAGTCCCACTCCACCTAAATAAATTTAGAAGCATGTGGTTCAGTGACATGAAACTTGGTATGTGAGGATAACCATATACTAAGAACTCAATAATGGTATTACAGAGTTTTTCTACTTCCGGTTTAACCAGAAGTAACTCCAACTCTCTTATTTTAAATGAAACACCCAATATATTTTTTTATTTTTGAATAGTGCTCATTAAGAGCTTTTCAAAAAGTACTTACACTTGATACTTCTGTACAAATTCAGTGTTGCTAAATAAAAATGGAAGTGGTGCAAGATATTCCTAAAGCCTGGTTAAATCATTCCTTAAATGGATTCTGTGATCGAGTGACACATTGTAAAGCAGCTGAGGGCTACCAATTTGAACACATAATTTAGAAGGTAAGCTAGCTTTGTTTTGTTTTTGTTAAGGAAGGAGTATTTTATTATCTTAATATTCGATACACTTTTCTGTTTTCTTGACTTAGCAACACTGAATTTGTACAGACGTATCGAGTGTGGGTAATTTTTGAAAAGCTCTCAATGAGCACTATTCAAAAATAAAAAAATATATTGGGTGTTCCATTTAAAATAAGAGAGTTGGAGTTACTTCCGGTTAAACCGAAAGTAGAAAAAACTCGGTAACACCATTACTGAGTTCTTAGTATATGGTTATCCTCACATACCAAGTTTCATATCACTGAACCGTATGCTTCAAAAGTTATTTAGGTGGTGCGTTTATTATTTTAATATTAAATGTGATACACTTTCTTGTTTTCTTGACTTAGCAACACTGAATTTGTACAGAAGTATCAAGTGTGGGTACTTTTTGAAAAGCTCTTAATGAGTACTATTCAAAAATAGAATAATATATTGGGTGTTCCATTTAAAATAAGAGAGTTGGAGTTACGTCCGGTTAAACCGGAAGAAAAAACTCGGTAATACCATTATTGAGTTCGTAGTATATGGTTATCCTCACATACCAAGTTTCATGTCACTCAACCGTATGCTTCAAAAGTTATTTAGGTGGTGCGGGACTTTTAACTAACCCTGTATAACATTGTAAACGTGCTTCATATTATTATTTTTTTTGTACGAAAACATTATAATAAAGAAATAACATCAGATTTGTAATGATGATGGATAGTTTGATATCATGATCTATGAAGAAAGAGGTTGCTATGGCTACAAAGATGTATTAAATACTATAGGATGGCAAATCGTTTCATAATGTTAAATGTATGGCACAAGTTAGGACGTCATAATAGAAGTCATGGGGTTTTATTTGTGATGGTAATATTTTACGGATCTGGTACAATAATGCAGTATATTATGCAAGTTCCATAGGCCTACATACTACATAACATGCATTTAAAAAGATGTTTTTGTTATATATGTTGATTACACAATTTTAACACTTTGTATACATGTGTTAAAATGAAACTGGATGCGTCCAGTTCTGAAGATGGCTGATATTAAGTCGAAACAAGTCAACTAGGTAATTTTAACACATGTAAGTTGTTAATACAACCATATTCTTAAAGGGGGGGGGGAAACGTTGCTAATTTTTCCATTTAAAAATACATTCTTGAACACCCTATATCGATAGTCCAATGTTCTCCTGTGTGCATAGAGTGTAGTACTCATCTGAGATACGAAGCAAGCCAAAGTGACTGGCTAATGATAGTATTTAACCAGAAACCGTATCAATGGATGTGGCTCTTTTTTAAATAAATATATTCTCAGAAAATTAACTCTGTAATCTAATCTCTTATAGGTCTGTACCTGTTAATTTACAGCTAATTTATCAGGTTTCGCGGAAACCCAACTACTTTAAAGGGGTTTGAGGCGGTTTTAATAGGAAAGAAGTGTCTTTGACTGGCATTATCTCTGTTTATCAACCGTAAACCCTGTTTACAAATTCTCAGGTACACACACAAACCACATGCGATTCACTTAACTGGTGAACATGCTCGTTTCATACAAGCAATTTTTTTTATAGCAGTAAAAAACTCTTTAAGACTAGAGCTCAGGGTTGTAACTTGCTCGCGAACTTTTCAAGGAATTCATTAACATAAACAGTAGACTTAACAATGCCTTTTAGATCACGTCATGTGCAAACAGCACTATAAAAATGAAATATAGTCGCATCTTGCCGTATGTTACTGTACGTTCAAATTGTAACTAGTTTTGTAACTGATATTAAAACTTTCATCTGTAAGCTGAATTAAAAGGGTAGTGTGGCCATAAATTTGCCTTCTCTTGCTTTATTTTTCTACAACTTACGTTACAGTTGACGATGATTAAACCATTATATTATAGCCCATGTATATGTATTTTATTTCTAAAGTTGTACGAACACGCACCTTAGGGATTTCAATACCAATATTTATACAGGATGATTCTGTGACTTGTTAAAAACTTGTTAATAAAGAAAATACTATCAACATAACTTTTAGCCTAAATTATCTAATAAATAAGGACAACAGACAAAACTATACAACATTTCTAGGACTTTTTATAGACTCCAGTTTAACATGGAATAACCGTATCGAATATACAGTACAAGGTGGACCAATGAAACGGACGATTTTAAAACTTTAATAATTATTGCACTGATTACTTTGACACTAAACGTTTACTTTACATTTAAAGTATATAGTGAGGATCACATAAGAGTAGTTTCTAAAAGACTAATTTCGCCGTCTCTTCAGTGTTACCAACTAATACTAGATATCACCAAAAGAGGGTAAAATCACAATGCCATGTAATAATAATAATAATAATAATAATAATAATAATAATAATAATAATAATAATAATATAGTATTAACAATAACGATGTTTTGCTTATTTTTTAAAAGGTTCAATAATTTGTGAAAGAGTATATTTTTCTTCTAATCTCTCGCACATTATGTTAGTAATTAGGAGTTTAGTGTATGATCTAATAATAATAAATTAAGTTTTCCTTATGAAAAGGTTGCCAGATTTGACAAAACGTATTACATATAATTCGGAAACACACCTAAAAGGTAAAATGATTTACATTTGAAACGATTACTTTGATTAAACAGTTTACGATTTACGAGTCCTAACCTAAAAATGTATTTTGTTTGATCACGTGAAATTATTAGTACGAATTCCGAAAACGAATGGCACGTTGAAATGTATGCTTAAGAATATTTACTCCATTATTGTAATAAAAGTCTAAACACGAAAGAAATTAATTAAAATGTGAAATATTTCTGTCAATTACCCAAGGGCATGTATCACACGAAATATGTTATATTTATTTACATTTAGCCTACCTGACTATAATCTTGGGGAATCCTGTTCTTGAATTGTAACCACAACACAAAGAAACACATAAATAACTATTATGTATTAATATTAATACTAATATTAATTAATTATTAATATGTTCAAGTTTCACTAGCTTCCAGTAATCGGCTCAGAAATCTAGAGCAATTTGAATTTTCAGAATTTAAACTACCAACAACTTGTGTCACTGCTGCCAACATAATAGCTGTAAAATCACACTATCAGTTGTAGTATTTCTCAGTATCGAAATTCCAAACGACGTTGGCAAAAGAAAATTTATCCTGCAAACCAGAAAATCACCATAATCCATTAGCTTATGTAGTAATGGGGGGAAAAATGGTTAGTTTCACCCTTATGGTATTAATAAGCTGATCCGGACTATACACAATAGCATTTATCTGTATCTCATTAAATTACATTATATCCCGCAGGTGGGACCCATGTCGTTGCACAGGCCTACATTTTTCAAGTTTAAGTCTAGCCGTGTAACTAGTCGCACCATCCTGTTGATTGGTGTGATATATGCATAAGAAAAATGTAATTTTGTACTTTAAACTTGCAAAAAATAAAATTCTGTACAAAGGAACTATGGAATTAGCAACAATTTTAGCTTCAGAATACTAGCCAATTAAAGAAATTATACTCCTGAATAGTTCATTCTCTATTTGTAATATTTTCCCCCTTAAAACTGAAGGAAAAAAGGTATTAGTATAATTCTGAAAATATTGAGAATATGACCCATGTTTGTATGACATTAATATTTTGTGGAGCAGTAGTTTATAATAAGTGTTCAATTTCTCCATGAATAAGATATAATATATTGTGACAGCGACGTGAGATTCGAACTCACGATCAGCGTCCCGCAAGAAAGCAGATCGCGCGAGGACGGCGCGCGGCGGAGAGAAGTAAGGGGAAAGGGCCTACGCGGCGAGAGAGTGGAGAGAGAGTGCGCGCGCATCTGGTGCTGGTAGAGAGGAGAGGGCTCTGGATTTTTCTGGAGTGCCATCTCTAGAGACGCGTGGAACTTTCGAGGCTACGTCGCTGTGGTTATAAATTACGGACGCGAAGGAACGACAGCAGTTTTCAGTTATTCAGTCAGTGAGTAAGCCAGAGCAAGCAAGCCAGACTTGTGTGCCGGAGTTCGACTCGAGTGTGCGTCCGCATCTGCGTCAGCATCCGAAGGCCTGAGTTCGAGTGCAGTGGGCCGCAGTTGGAGGGACCTGAGTTCGAGTACAGTGAACTGTCTCTGAAGGTCTGTGGTTCGAGATACTGTGAACTCGAGTGACTGAGCTAGAAGAACTGTGAACTGAGAACTGATAGTTCTGATTTCTAATAGTGCTTTGTAAATATTAGTTAAGATTAACAGTTCATTGTTGTTCGTAATAGTCCAAGTAAATTGTCGTTGCCGTCATTGGAGTGCTATAACGAATACTGTGTTGAGTGAAAATTCTATTGTTGACGCGAGCGTTTAAGGTGAATTGTAGAAAGGAATTATTGTTGGAAGAATAAAATCCTGTTGTGAGTTAAAAAATAAGTCACAATATAATACATTCCATTATACCTTTTCAGGTCTAAAAAACTTTTATAGGCCCTGTCGTTTGTTTACTTATACTATATTTATTTAATTGGCAACAACTTATTTTCAGATCGTTTGACTTTAATAACAACTCCAGAAGGAATTTCGGTTTCAGCAGATCCCGACATCATTTCCAACATAACAGAACATTGTTTATTAAAATTCAAAGACTGGTAACTTAACAACAAAGAAATAATAGCGTCATGCATGGCCTCCCTCAACGAATAATTTTTATTGTACGTATTCTTTTTTTATAGTAGGCCTATACACTCTACTTTTTAACTTTGCTCTAGAATATGCCATTAGGAAAGTTCAGGATAAAACAGAGGGTTTGAAATTGAACGGGTTACATTAGCTTCTTGTCTATGCGGATGACGTGAATATGTTAGGAGAAAATCCACAAAAGATTAGGGAAAACACGGAAATTCTACTTGAAGCAAGTAAAGCGATAGGTTGGAAGTAAATCCCGAAAAGACAAAGTATATGATTATGTCTCGTGACCAGAATATTGTACGAAATGGAAATATAAAAATTGGAGATTTATCCTTCGAAGAGGTGGAAAAATTCAAATATCTTGGAGCAACAGTAAAAATATAAATGACACTCAGAGAGGAAATTAAACGCAGATTAAATATGGGAAATGCCTGTTATTATTCGGTTGAGAAGCTTTTGTCATCTAGTCTGCTGTCAAAAAATCTGGAAGTTAGAATTTATAAAACAGTTATATTACCGGTTCTATATGGTTGTGAAGCTTGGACTCTCACTTTGAGAGGGGAATAGAAATTAAGGGCGTTTGAGAATAAGGTTCTTAGGAAAATATTTGGGGCTAGGAGGGATGAAGTTACAGGAGAATGGAGAAAGTTACACAACGCAGAGCTGCACGCATTGTATTCTTCACCTGACATAATTAGGAACATTAAATCCAGACGCTTGAGATGGGCAGGGCATGTAGCACGTATGGGTGAATCCAGAAAGGCATATTGATTGTTAGTTGGGAGGCGGCTGGAAAAAGACCTTTGGGGAGGCCGAGACGTAGATGGGAAGATAATATTAAAATGGATTTGAGGGAGGTGGGATATGATGGTAGAGACTGGATTAATCTTGCTCAGGATAGGGATCAATGGCGGTCTTGTGTGAGGGCGGCAATGAACCTCCGGGTTCCTTAAAAGCCAATAAGTAAGTAAGTAAGGCCTATACACAGTCCCTAGATACCAAAACAAAACACGCTAAACAAGGCATACAAACACAAAGCGAATTTCTAACTTAAAACTCTTACCAAACAGTTTTAATTTATTCAATTTTAATTATTTTTTGCATTTTTGTTGGTGAAATCCTGAAATAATTTTTTTTCTTCCGTTTTCAAATTATCATAACTGCGTGATTGTGAATGTGATCCTATTAGTTTATTTACTTTTTTGTTCCAAAAATCACCTCCATAAACCGGGTGGGAATTTCGTGAATCACCCTGTATATGGTAGGTAGGTCTACATAGGTTACAATGGACTTGAAGCATATATTTTAAAATCTTGTCAAGTCTTTAGCAATATGAAAAGTCATTGATAAATCTGTTTCAGTATAGATCAATCTTTAATAAGTTTTCCTGTAAAGTATTAAATTGGAAGAAAAATTTGATCGTGTACAAGTAGTTTAATATTTCTTTAGCAACTGAACGTACAAATGAAGACGTGATACGAGGCGATTAATCAAATGCAAATCAGGGTCTTTGTGTAATTTCTTTATTAAAATGATAAGAGAAGAAAATGATTCTCATGGTGTCAGGCGTGGTTATGCGCGTGCAGTATTTCTTATTTTCTCCTTTGAATGCGAATCCTCTTCATCTATCACGGGGAAACCGTGAAAGATACGTCGTTAAGTGAAATCAATCAAAGTTGAGCAGTCGCATAACCGAGGAAAATTGTGAATTCCGTACTAAAACGAAGATGGGAAGCCAGTTTTTCGGAAAATAGCAAAACTGCTATGAAGAGAGTCGAGAGCAATTTTCTCTTTCTCTCTCACTCTGCTGTTGTCGCTTTTGCATAATCTGCAGGAGTCGGGTTTGCTTGAAGATCATAAATCACGAAGCTTGTGAATTGAACCTCCCGAGCGTGGGCGGAGGGGAACACATTCTGAAATGCTGTCAGAAAGGAATTTTCCGTATCTCCTCCTTCCAGAAATAAATGCCGCCTGCCCGTGGAGCTCTGATACCATCGATTAAGTCCTGCCTGTAGAAAGCGATGAAAAATGGAAGTGTCGACATCTGCAGTCGCTCGCGTCAATCAAAATACTACAGACCTCCTTAAACTCCGCATCCTAGATAAATCGAACGGTCTCTGCTTCTCGAGAATGAGACATTCCAGACGCGTTCGCTTTCTGACACTTTCCCGAATGTGGTAGTAGGTGTGGCCTGTTTAAATTATAGTACTGAAAGTGTCTTTAATTATGTAGTTATAGTGATGAAAGTTTTCCAGAAAATTCTTCAGCTTATTTATCTACCTAAGTCTTATAATATATTACTCATATAATTGGTATTCCCAAGAAACTAGTTCGATTAATTAAAATGTGTCTCGGTGAAACGTACAGCAGAGTCCGTATAGGTCAGTTTCTATCTGATGCTTTTCCAATTCACTGCGGGCTAAAGCAAGGAGATGCACTATCACCTTTACTTTTTAACTTTGCTCTAGAATATGCCATTAGGAAAGTTCAGAATAACAGAGAGGGTTTGGAATTGAACGGGTTATATCAGCTTCTTGTCTATGTGGATGACGTGAATATGTTAGGAGAAAATCCACAAACGATTAAGGAAAACATGAAAATTTTACTTGAAGCAAGTAAAGTGATAAGTTTGAAAGTAAATCCTGAAAAGACAAAGTATATGATTATGTCTCGTGACCAGAATATTGTACGAAATGGAAATATAAAAATTTGAGATTTATCCTGGAAAAATTCAAATATCTTGGAGCAACAGTAACAATATAAATGACACTCGGGAGGAAATTAAACGCAGAATAAATATGGGAAATGCGTGTTATTATTCGGTTGAGAAGCTTTTGTCATCTAGCCTACTGTCGAAAAATGTGAAAGTTAGAATTTATAAAACAGTTATATTACCGGTTGTTCTGTATGGTTGTGAAACTTGGACTCTTACTTTGAGAGAGGAACAGAGATTAAGGGTGTTTGAGAATAAGATTCTTAGGAAACTATTTGGGGCTAAGAGGGATGAAGTTACAGGAGAATGGAGAAAGTTACACAACACAGAACTGCACGCATTGTATTCTTCACCTGACATAATTAGAAACATTAAATCCAGACGTTTGAGATGGGCAGGGCATGTAGCACGTATGGGCGATCCAGAAATTCATATAGAGTGTTAGTAGGGAGACCGGAGGGAAAAAGACCTTTGGGGAGGCCGAGACGTAGAGGGAGGATAATATTAAAATGGATTTGAGGGAGATGGGATATGATGATAGAGACTGGATTAATCTTGCACAGGATAGGGACCTCTGGCGGGCTTATGTGAGGGAGACAATGAACCTTCGGGTTCCTTAAAAGCCAGTTAAGTAAAGTAAGTAAGTAATCAGGAGGTGGCAAAGTACTGACATCCCAGTATTTTAAATACAAATACAAAATACTTACAAAATATCCACCAAAATACACTTGTATTTCACATACTCAAAATACTTTCTCCTGTTTCAATTCCTCTATAAGATATATCATCATCACCATCTTCACTTTATGGATTAGCCTCATTAGACTATAAAGCCTGTTCTGTCTTCACATTGACCGCTTCCTAGGACGTCTCATGCCTCTTTTGTTGGTATGATCCTCCCATCTACGTCTTGGCCTCCACAAAGGTCTTTTTTGCCTCAGGTCTCTCAACTAAGACTCTATCTGCATTTCTGAATTCACCCATCCTTTTCTAGAATGACATAGGAAAACTGATGAGTGATGTGCTTCTAAATATGTCAGTGATCTTGCAAAAAAAAAAAAAAAAAAATCGAACATTTTACTAAAAAATTGAGAGGCACATTTCATTTCTAAACGAGTAAAATTTTCAGAATATTTTTTTCATAACTCAGAAACTAATTGACTTACTTAAATGAAACTTCACCACATCATTTATCACACCGTGATTATGTGTAGAAAAAATTAAGAACGTATCTTGAGAAATGTTGAAAATAAAAATTTCACCTATCATCCATCCCCCTTAATAATAACATAACATATAATAGTACATTATGCAACGAGCCTATAATAGTAGTAATTAAGACGCGAGTATGTTTGTTTCATAATTTTCATACGAGCGTCTTAATTACCATTATAGGCAAGTTTCATACGACTTTTTATGCTCGACCATTTTTCTAACTTGAAATTATTCATAAGTATTCATGTTATGGTTATGTAAGTGAGGAGCGGAACTGACCTTCAAAATTGTGAGATGTGCGCAGACGCGAAAGTATTTATTTGTTCCGAAGAACAAATGTCATTGACCTTGGTATAGTCTAGAGAATAACATGAACATTAATCTTGATATAACCTAGAAATTGATTTAGAATTGAAAAACGAGATGACAAATTGAATTTATTTGAATATTATTTACAATTAACGCTAATTATTATAGTAACAGAACATAACCTTCTGCAACAGTATTGGATTTCCAGCCTCCGTAACTTTTCGCTAATTCTCTTTCGATTGCATATCCGAGAATAATCGATACTTGCGCTTTTATAATGCTACAATGGTGATTTCTCATTGGCTGAACAACTGAACTATAATGAATAGGTGTACTTTAATGAGGTGCATTAATATTCTAATACCAGGGTAACAGTCATAAGAGGAACTGATAATGACGCTATAGAAGTACTTACTACCACAGAAATCAAATAAAACATAAATCTAATCGACATGAATATCGTACTCGAGGACAAAAGTCTACTTTCCCATTAATTGAGTCTAAATGTCATACAAGTGCAGCTCTTAAACATGGTGCTAGTTTCGGCCCAAGACTTTATAATAAAATTGCAAACCATTTTCCAAATTTGAAATATTTTAAAATTGAAGCTTTTAAAAAGAAATGTGTAAAATTATCCGTGATGTATAGTATTAACAAATGCATTTTTTTTACCTTTTATTTCTGTCGACTATATTCATGTTTTTATTGAATATCACTGGCTTCTGTCTGATTGTCAATTTATATTAAATATGTATTTTTCTCCCTTTTTCTCTTTCTTCTTTATTCTTGATCTTGTGTTGTATTTATTGGTTTGAATTAAGCTACTTACTGTATTTAGTAAACTGTCCTTGTAAATTTTATGTTATATTGGCTAAGACCACACCGTACACGAGCCTGGCTCTTGCGGTAGTGGCTAGAAACATTTTTGTTTTATAAATGTAATTTGTACTCAGTAGCTAGCTAGTTAAATAAATAAATAAATAAATAAATCATACAGACACTTCGTGATAGTATTTGAGTAACAGTAGTCTATGTAATATGAGGAGCGAAAAGAAGTCCACTGTGATCTTAAGTATAACCTAGCTGTATCGTTGATCTTCTTTGATGAGAGCCGATTCAGAAACTGGGTAATTAAACATTTCTGTACCTAACTAGTTGCAAGTGTGCGATGACGTGTTGGTGTCGGAATTACTGCCTAGTGTGACAGTAAATACTTAAAGTGGCACCTGAAAGCAACAATCATTTGCGTTTATGCCCCCCAGCTTTCAACAGCGGACATCAAGAGCTGTAATGACGCATCAAGCCGTTATTAACAGTTTAGACGCTACTAAGCACTTATCTCGCATCAAACAACGGTCACTAATGTGTCCAGATATTCTGCTGTTAATAATGCAGGCGGTACTCACATCTGTCACCAAGACAACCGAATTTTTCATGCGTTTCTTTCATGAGTAACTGAAATAAAACAGTGTTGTGTTATTAAAGTGGATGGAAATTATACAAATTTGCTAAATTACAGACAAAGAGTCCTGCAAGATGTGGTGGTAGTTGCCGAATTTATATGCACTTACAAAGATAATGACATGGCTAACATTCTTATATTCGTGCTTCTACTGTAAATTGATTAACGGTCGCAAATTTCACTGCTGTTAGCTAATTACGTAAAATAATGTGTGGAATTAAATAATATTCTCTCGCACCGCAGCTGTGTGGTCATGACTTCGATTAGCGGTACGGGATGAGCGAAGAGAAGAAATTTTCTCATGAAATTTTGGGAATGACCCACTTATGACGCAAGGTCAGTTTTCATAGGCACATTCTCTCCCGGTCGAATAATGTCCAAAAATAATAACAACCCTATTCCCTCATATGTTACCTCCCGGCTAGTTCCAATAAACATGTGAACTATACCACCCCAGCGGTGGCGAAAATGTAATCGTGCGCCGAGCCACTGTGTAACCTGCAACGCGCATAGCACCTATGGAGGGAGGCGGACACCCGAAGGGGAATTGAAGCAACTGTCTGTCTTATTAACGGATTTTCATTTTCCTTACGTCAAGCACTTAAATATAATTTTATACAGTACAAGGCTAGAAACTAATGTTTAGTACGTGTAACGAAGAAAGAAATGAACAATAAATGAACATTATCACAACCTAAAATTAACTGTCTTCAGAATGTCTCTGCGACAAAGTTTCAAAATCAGGAATTATGTCACTTACTGCCAGTCGTAGTTGATCACGAAGGTATTTGTCTGTCAGTCGTGTTCTAAATTTGGTTTTTACTAATTTAATTGTTGAAAATAATTTTTCTCAAACGTAAGTTGTAGCGAACGTGGCTTCAACAGTGCAAGCGAAAGAACGAAGCTTCGGATATTTATTTTTTGGCAAAGATTTGAAAGTTCAATATTTGTCAAGTCCTTACATCTTGCTTTCATTTGACATCACATAATAAATCAATGAGTTCAAATTGAAGAGCTAACCGCATTATTCGTACATCTGCTGAAAAAGGGTCGACGTACAGAGGAGATGATGATGATGATGATGATGATGATGATGATGATAGCAACAAAAACACTTAACCTTTTAATGTTTCATGAGTGACATGTAGTATAATGCCGTTTTATGTTATACAGCCGTTTTCCTCGTAATACTTGTGAACAAATCATACATTTAATATTCTCATCATATTGACAGCAAAAAAAATGCGTCCTCCCATCCTACTTGGAACTTTCGTACATGGTTTCGAGAGAGACATATGCCACTCGCAGGTCAGAGACAAATACAAATGGAACGGAGTTTGACTCCAGTGAGTGAGAGGGTGGGGGTTGGCGGAGGTTAGAAGCAAGCGAAATGCACAGCTATCACTGCGAGCCACAATGTCTCGCGAGTCACATTCTCGCCACGGCTGCTGTACATTCACAACTTAAGTGCCTATAGTGGAGTGTAGAAGTGTAGAACTCAAGTATATAATATCATCTGATAAGTCAAGTTTGAAATGTATTGTACTGACACTCAAAATTACTCATTGGGAGGACACGAACTTAAGGCGAAAATGTTCAGAACAAATGTATGTAATGTGAACTATATTATAGATTACATTAAATTGATATGTCACATGACTGAATCACAACATTTTTAGTAATAATAAAAAAACATATAACTAGACTAACAAGTTACAAACAATCATCTCTAATAGCACTGTTATATGAATAGGCCTATTGTAAATTCTCAGATCCCCGTACAAAGTTCAATAATTCTGTGAAGAAAGAAAAAAAGTGTACGTGATGTGTTTATTTTATGTTTTAGCACGTAAATAATACTTAAGGGACAGCTAGAAGTTTCAAGAAAGTTTTTTTTTATTGCAGTCCTTTGTTGTCAGTGTTTGGGAATTGAATCCAGAGGAGATTGCTCTAAGACCTTTTGAAATTATGTTTCTGTTGGGAAGGTGGTATAACGGTTAACACGCTGACCATTGAGTTGAAGGTTCGCTGGTTCAATTCCAGCCAATAACGATGAATTTTTAAGTGGATTAAGTCCTTATTGTGGTTCACACTCAATTTTCTATTTATATTATTAAATCTTTGTTAGGATTTTAAAAGGAACTAGGCAAATAAGAATGTTCTCGCATGTTTATCAAAAACATCTTTTCTTGAATTTTAATATGAAATATAACCTGCCCACTGATTAATTTTGAAGGGCCGCGGTATTTTGACCGTGCAAAGGTAGCATAATCATTAGTCTTTTAATTGTGGACTGGAATGAGGGGGGGGGAGGAAATTTAACTTGTATAATGGAGGGAGGAAGGGAACTGGCCACCCTACCCCAGTATCTTTTGGCTTAGTTTCCTCATGAGTGATGCCTTATTTGTGTCACTTGTGAGGTTCAAACCAGTCTACGGACAATTGACTGAACAACCTGTCCATATGTAGGCTAGTGGAGTACTATAGAGGATTTCACGTTAAGAAAAAAGCATTGAGCATATGGGGCTGTTCCATCAAATGACCAGTTGCCATAGAAACGCCTACCTACCATATAGTTTGTACAATGTATTAGGCAAGGCACATAAAACCAATGCTTTTTTCTAAACTTATAATCCTCTATATATGACGTAGAAAAACCTTTTTCGTGACAGAGAACTCGAAGCAAAAAATCCTTAGCCATTTCTCGCCTACGTTGTAAATTGAAGCTTAATGACGTCTGCTGTTGAAAGCGCCGTTAAATAGAATACTGCGACAAACTGTAATTCAATAAAAATGTATTCGGATAGAGCAAGAGAGACAGATGAGAAATCTGGCGAAAAGATGGACACATTGATATCGTAATATGTTTTATGCCATCCTAGCATCATAAACAGGTTGTTACTACATCGAAAATCGTGATTAATTGGCTTAGTATAGCACGCGTGCCGATAAAAGCAATGACATATTTGCTATGACGTAATACCGGAACGCTTGCTATCTTGGTTATCTCTTCCACGCGCCACGTAACAAAAAACGAAATGGAGGACAGAATGTAACGTATAATTTATTTCCAATTTTTAACAATTTTGTATCACTTTTGTAATATCACATAAAACCGTTTTGTGGTTCAGAGAAACTATATTAAAACAAAATAAAGCAACATTTGTAACATACCTGCAAGATCATCCATTCCTCTTTACTCAATGTCAATGCCAGGCGCAAGTAATCGATACGAACATATGAAGACAATTTATCCGCTATGGATCCTGAATTGAATTTATTTCATAATTTATTTCCTACAATTTATAATGCTAAGATGCCATAAAGTGTTGTATCCAACTCGTGGATAATCTTATTATGAAACTCGTGAAAATTGTCGCATGAACGATAGTGAGTGCGACAAACATTCACTCATGCATAATCATCATTATTATCCACTTGTTGCATAAATAACCATTGCTTGTTTAAATTGGAATAATATAAGAACTACTGGGATCTAGAGATATCTGGAAAGAACAGAACGGTCTATTTCTGCAAATAAGAGCGCAAAGGATTTCTCAACTGTTGACAGGCAATCTCGTTCATCGCTTGGTAACATCTTCACAACAGGCGAAGTAAAACTGAAGCCAATAATCTTGATAGAAAGAAAGGAACAGAAACCCAGCTCTGCGATTTCTTAATGTGAAGTCTTCGTTACAGATGGCATGATCATCAAAGCCTTCCACAGGAGAAATATTAAATATCTTCAGTACTATATTGCAACCACTTTGTGTACTCTAACCAGTGTTGTCAGGTGAAGGGAAATTTCGTAAAAAACGGGAAATTCATATTCATAAAGGAAAAAGAGAATTTTTTATTGAAAAACGGAAAAAGCTCATACTTACTGGCTTTAAGGAAAGCGGAGGTTCATTGCCGCCCTCACATAAGCCCGCCATTGGTTCCTATCCTGAGCAAGATTAATCCATTCTCTATCATCATATCCCACCTCCCTCAAATCCATTTTAATATTATCTTCCCATCTGCTCGGCCTCCCTAAAGGTCTTTTACCCTCCGTCCCAACTAACACTTATGGAATTTCTGAATTTTAGTAGCTACATGCCCTGCCATCTCAAACGTCTGGATTTAATGTTCTAATTATGTCAGGTGAAGAATACAATGCGTAGTTCTGTGTTGTGTAACTTTCTCCATTCTCCTGTAAATCCCTCTTAGCCCAAATATTTTCCTAAGAATCTTATTCTCAAAGGCTTAATCTATGAGGTTCTCTCAAGCGAGTCCAAGTTTCTTCATGTCATAAAGAACAACCGATAATTTAACTGTTTTATAAATTCTAACTAGATATTTTGACAGCAGACTGGATGATAAAAACTTCTCAGAAATAATAACACATTTCCCATATTTATTCTGGTTTAATTTCCTCCCAGTATCATTTATATTTGTTACTGTTGCTCCATTATTTGAATTTTTCACCTTCAAGGATAAATCTCAATTTTTATATTTCCATTTCTGCAATATTCTGGTCACGAGACATAATCATATACTTTGTCTTTTCGGGATTTACTTCCAAACCGATCGCTTTGCTTCAAGTAAAATTTCCGTGTTTTCCCTAATCGTTTGTGGATTTTCTCCTAACATATTCACGTCATCCATAGACATGATGGGGCCATTCAATTCAAACCCTGCCTGTTATCCAGAACTTTCCTAATGGCATATTCTAGAACGAAGTTAAAAAGTAAAGGTGATAGTGCATCTCACTGATTTATCTGTAATATTAACACTTAATATTTTTAGGAGAAAAATTCGCTCCGGCGCCGGGGATCGAACTGGATCCTTGGTTCTACGTGCCAAGCGCTCTGATCACTGAGCTATGCCGAATTCAATCCACAGCACCGAAAAAATAATTAAAGCGTCAATATTACAGATAAATTCTGTAGGACAAATTAAAACATCTATAAATATTCTTTTAGCTAGCAGTGCATAATAACTGCGGATTCCCGGCCAACAAGTCACTCAGCTGAGTGCGCTCCTAGTATGATGGCAGTTGACACTGGATACACGTCAACATATATGCCTAACTTGGAGTCAGGCCACAAAGGGAAACATTGAAGGATGAGAATTCGGTCCGGTGCTGTGGATTGAATTCGGCGTAGCTCAGTGGTCAGAGCACTTGGTACGTAGAGCCAAGGATCCGGGTTCGATCCCCGGCGCCGGAGCGAATTTTTCTCCTTAAAAAAATATTAAGACTCATATAGGCCTCTCTAGCAAAATATAGCAATATTTTCTATGAATATATTGAGGCTTATAGAGTTTCAAGAAACTTGGTAATTTCTTCATGTCACTTATACAAATCTTTGAAAAGTCGTATTTTCTTAGATGTGTAACTTTAAAATAAATTGCCTGACGAGTAATAAATTGTACTAATATCAATAATAATCTAAAACCTAGTATTCTCCCATCTTTCCTATTTTCTGCCTTCCCCTTAGTCTCCGCATATGATCCACATATCTTAACGCCAGCATCAACTGATATCTTCTTCTGCGCCGAACTTTCCCTCCCGTGAATCCTTCAGTATACCTCGGACTCATTTCGCTATCATCATCATCATCATCATCATCATCATCATCATCATCATCATCATCATCATCATCATCATCATCATCATCATCATCATCATCCATACAATAGTCTGGGTTAAGTTCACGGTGCGGCGTGCTGTACTTGTACAATAGCGCTGCCGTTCGGCTACCCAATCATTCACAGAATAGGAGTGGTAAGCACAATAAGCCTCAGGCTGCAGTGTAAGCCTTCGAGTCCCTCCTCCGCACAAGAGAGAGAAAAAACAGTTACGGTTTATGTTCCCTTTAAAATGACGTGTCTTTAGTAAATAAAATGTAATTTGAAATTCAAAATTGAGGGTAGTGGTGAATGGGCGAAACAGACAATTCAGTAAAAGGTGGTTCGAATTTCCCCTCGAAAATTAAATAGACTTGTTTTTTCCTCAAAATCGTGTTCCCTACACATATAAAATTATTCAACTTGGAAGTTTTGAAATAATACACGGTAAATTTAGACTTTTTCATTTGACCCTTTTTTTATAGGAATCGTTGTGCCTATATGTACATCTATTTTCAGACATTACATCTCACTTGACGATATGTATCGCAGGAAGAACAATGGTTTGTATGCATCTGAAGTCTGACTAATGTAATGTACACTGACGTTCAACGATATCTGATTCAGCTAATTGATAGTGATCGATAATTTATGTAAATGTGAATTCTTTAGTTATTGCTTCTATGAACAGATGGCGAAGATAATAGTCACTGTTGCCAATTGTAGATAAATATTCCCGCATTATGGAATCAATTTTTCATCCCACTCAACTGATTGTAAAACAACACTGGGAATAGATGTAAATCGCTGATATTGTCAAGTGTGATAATAATTAATACTTAATCTACATAATCATTTTCTCTGAGACATTTTTAACTGTCCCAATAATGGCGCCACCTATTGAGAACTAGCGGAACTGTTTCAAAGGTTGTCAATTTTTTATATCTTTGGTTCTGACTAGTGCTATAGATCGATCAAAATATTTAATCGATTAACTATTTGAATTTAATCGATAGATTAATCGAGTTTTGATCGAGTTGAAAAAATGTTTAAATATACTGTAATACATAATTATTGTTAAATTTAACTTGTGTTCGGTGATAAGCATAAGCATTAAATGTTGTATATATGTATATATTGTATCATTATACTACAAAACAACTATTTTAATTATTTACTACTTTATTTATTATGAGGCTTATAATTTATTGTGTCAATTTCTCCGGGAATTTTTTAGACAAATATAAGTAAGAAAAAGTATAAGACTCACCTAGTTAATACTGCTTCATCCGTGATTTTAAACATGAGACTGTATTCGCATGCTCCGAATTAAGTGCCGCTCTACGTTTAGTAACAATGTTTCCTGCATCACTAAACACGTAAAAACCTTTTTTGTAAAGCTTTCCATTAATTAAATCCAAACGTTTCACCGAGTTTACCTCTCAAATTCTCATATGACATAATGGAGTTTACACTTTTCACAAACCACAGAAAACTGATTTTTTTCCTTTATCAAACTAAACACACAACCGTCATATACAAATTCAGTACAGAAACTGCAATTGCAAAAATACAGCTGTCGAAACAGAAGACTGGCCCCTATTCTAATCGAATTACCCGATTTTAGAAAAAGAAGATACGCTCTCACTTGCACACAGTGAAGACATGGCTATTTTATAAGGGATGAGGGGGACGAATCCCAGAAAAGTATATATTTCATATGCTAAGAAGATGAGCTGACAACAAGATGGAAGTTTTCTTGGAAAAACCATAAAACTTAATAAGGGTTTCGCATTGTGTTCCAACTTTCAATAGAGGTAGACTAAGTCACTGTCCTCATATCTCCATCCCTTTCTGAAGTGTTTGTGCAAAGATTTTTCCTACACTACCTGGTTTACAGTTAGAAAATAACAGTACTATCGTGCTTTTAAGTAAGCAATTTCCGAGAGAGAAATATTTTCGGAATTTTTAATATGAGTTTGTATTATGAAAATAATAATTAATATCAATTACAACCGATTAATTTTAATCGACTATTTTCGATTAAATATTTTTGATCGATTAATCTTACAACAGAAATTAATCGATTAAATCCCACAACACTAGTTCTCACTTATCTCGTGGTTGGAAAGTTCGCTTACACGATCATAAAATCGTAGGTCAGGTACCTTTGAACGTCAGTGTACCTAGTCGGCGATGTATGCAATGGAGGGAGAAAGGAACTGCAATCCTACCCCATTATCTCCTGGCTTATTTGCCTCATAAGTGGTGTCTTGTTGGTATAACTTGTGAGGTTCAGACCTGTCTTCGGACAGTTGAATAAACAAAACGTAGGATCCATTAGCACGAGCCATTATCCAGAACAGAGGAACAGATAGGTTATCTTTCTTTTACCTATTTTCAAGATTGTAACGATTTCAATAAACAGAATTCCCTTTCCTTGTCTTCTCTGATGATAGAGAAGTAGCACCGAAACGTCGGATATTTCTTTATCTATGTTACTGCTCAGGTACGCATAAATTAATATCGCATCTTGTAGCAATACCATGAAGTTCCTTGCACTGATTTTAGATTGAGAAGTCTCACGCATGGTTCGCGGTCCACAATGTGCGAACCGGTGTCATATCTAATGATTCATTCCCAGTATCTCCTGTGCAGAGGATGTGCCTGCGTGATTCATTTACTAAATCTCGTTACCAAGGTTTCCGCTGTATTGTCGGTACGTGCGCAGTCTCTGGATAACTGTTTCATAAGGACAGTCTGTTAACACAAAACGCATTCAGTCACGTCTTGAATACAAGTCACGTGGACGTGGCCATATCCGCTCCGTGTGCGTAATGTACGACAACTCACGTGCCGACATCGGTGAAGGTGATGATGATGATGATAATAATAATAATAATACTAATAATAATCTATACTAATAATACATCTGTAGCCAAACTTGTTCTGGTAATTTTCGATTTTCCAAAAATAATTGGTGTTAACATGTATAATTAACCATCCTGAAACCGAAAATCGCTTTTTTCAAATTTTTGTTTGTATGTCTGTCTGTCTGTCTGGATGTTTGTTACCTTTTCACGCGATAATGGCTGAACCGATTTATATGAAAATTGGATTATAAATTAAGTTCGTTGTAACTTAGATTTTAGGCTATATGGCATTCAAAATACTTTATTTAAAAGGGGGTTATAAGGGGGATTGAATTAAATAAATCGAAATATCTCGCTTATTATTGATTTTCATGAAAAATATTACATAACAGAACTTTCTTTAAAAATAATTTCCGATAAGTTTTATTCTATACAAAATTTTGATAGGACTGATATTTAATGAGATAAATGAGTTTTAAAATTACAATAACAACGCCATCTAAGATGCTGTACTGAAATAAAAACAAATGACTTCATCGATAAGGGGCCTTGGACAACAACAATCGAAAGCTATTAAACATAGCCTACAGAGAATGTTTCTGTGTTTGTATGAAGTAATATCGTAACCTAATTAATTGTTTAATTATTATTTCACCAAAGGAAAGTGTAGTTTCTCTAGATGTACATAATCCTACAATGTTATTACCAGGGAACGGATTTATATGGACTAAAAATATATGAAATATGTAAATATATATGTAGTTATTTTTACCAAAATATGGAATTAAATATGGATTTTTACCAAAATATGGAATTAAATATGGACTTAAAATTATAAAAAAATGACTATGTACGTTAAATATTGGTACATTTTAATCAAACTAAACAAAAAATATAATGGACGTACCTTATCTTCCAATGTAGTTTCAACAAAACACAATTTTTATTGTCTGTTACCATAACAATAGGTTACAAACATTTCTTTCAAGTGCTGAAAAGTGAATCTTCTTCTATTGTCTCTGGAGGATAGATTTATACTGACTAAAAGAGCGTTCGACGTCACAAGAAGTAACTGGTACATAATTCAATTTCACAATGTCTGCTGGGATAAGTCCAAGTTAATCTTCACTGTTGATTCACCACTCATCACAGCAACAACCTTTGTAGTTCTTCATATCCAGGGTTTTTGAAAGTACAGTGTCCGTCCACCTTAGCTCTTACTGCATCTGCAACTTTACCTCTACCACGATTCAGTTGTTCCACAGTACTATTTATAATTTCAAAACTTTCAGATAGTGAAAGGTGCCTATTTTGAGACTTTTGAGCGTTTTTATGATGCATGAAAATGTATGCTGAATGTGAGCTAAGTCATTCTTCACACTTATGTCACAGGTAACTGTTTTCGCAGTATCAATTGAGACTGCATCTTCAGAGTCCAATGCAAGGAGAACATTGTTAATAGAGTCTATATGTTCGGCATAATATTCAACTGCTTCTAGCCATGTACCCCATCTAGTTAAAATTGGCTTTGGTGGCAATGGAATTTCAGGGTACATTTCTTTCAACACGTTAACTCTACTGGGAGCTTTGAGAAATACTTTTTCACTGATGAAATCAACAAATCTACTTTAGGAAATTGTCTCTGACCACTTCTGCCACACGATGAAATGCATGCGCCACACAAGTAAAATGAGTCAATTTAGGATATACAACAGATAATGCTTGTCCAGCTTTGACCATATAAGGGGCAGCATCGCTAATAAAGAATAACACATTATCGTACATAATACCCTTTGGCCACAGGATACCCATAGCTTCGTTGAACAGTTTAACTATAGTTTTGTTATTGCACTTTTCTAGAACATCACAATGTAAAAGAATTCGTTCAGAATATTGTTCACTTAACAAACCGATAACTACATTACCAACAAGTCTACCTTCTTTGTCGGGAGTCTCATCAATGGAAACCCAAATTGAACTATCTTTAATTTCATCTCTTATCTTCTGTATTGTCTCATCGTAGATGGATGGAGCATACGTCTTCCTAAGTGTTGACTCATTCGGGATTGTATGTTGAGTATATTTTTCAAGGAATTCCTGAAGACCTTATTCTTTAGTTTGTAGAGAGGAATATCAGCAGAGATGAGAGAACGGCACAGGTCGATGTTAAACTCAGATCTTACATTCGATGTTGTTGGTTGTGTTAAAAACAATTGTCTCTGCTTGGAATTTAGTTGTTTGTTGGCCTGATGTTTACTAGTTGTAATGTGTTGTTGCACCAGGAACTTTTGTGTAGATGATACTGCACACTGACACAAATTACAAAATAATATTTTATTGTCAGTTGATAAACCATCTTCTTTAAATTCTGAAATGTAACTTGTTAGTTTTGATTTTAAATTGACTGAATGACGTACTTTTGGCATATTTACCGTCTTTATAGTATGATTTACAAAACTGAACCTATGTGTACTCTGACTGGCATTTAACTGTTGAGCTGCACAACTGAAGTCTGTTAAAAATTTTAAATTAAATTAATACAGTTTTGTAACTTACTTTCCCATTGTTGATAGGACTGCTAATTTTCAAATAACTCTGATGTTAAAGGGATTACTGAACATGTGTTTAAATCTCTATTGTTGAAATGTATTTTTAAAAGTTAATGGAATTTTGTTTTGTTTTATTGTTAAACCTAATATAATATGGACTGTTTTATATGAAATATGGAAAATATATGGAAATTAACGAAAATATGTACTAAACTCTAAAATATGGAAAAATATGGAAAATAAAAGCAGGATTTTTCAACCCTACACATTGTGAAACATAAAGATAATGCAAAATATAAATTATATTAGCTTTATAAGTAAATATGTATTTACATATAAATCCTTTCCTGGTTATTACAGTAACTTCTGAAACATATAGCAAGCAATATAAAGTATACACAATGAAACTAAATGATATGTCAATCTTCATTAAACTATGGTTGCATGTAATAAGAATTAAACAACATGTTAAAGGAATTTTCATTGCATCAAATGATTGCTCTCTGGACGAAAATGACCTCATTTTAATTATTTAAATACAATTGAAATTAAGTAACCTATTAAACGATTTATCCTTCTGTCAAACACGAATGTTTCCTGGATCAAACTTCCTATTTTAATTATGTAATTACTTTATATTTATTTCCAACGGTGCAGCGGAGCGCACGAGTACGGCTAGTAATAATAATAATAATAATAATAATAATAATAATAATAATAATAATAATCCCGAAAAGACAAAGTATATGATTATATCTCGTGACCAGAATATGTACGAAATGAAAACATAAAAATTGGAGATCTATCCTTCGAAGAGGTGGAAAAATTCAAATATCTTGGAGCAACAGTAACAAATATAAATGATACTCGCGAGGAAATTAAACGCAGAATAAATATGGGAAATGCCTGTTATTATTTGGTTGAGAAGCTTCTGTCATCTAGTCAGCTCTCAAAAAAGCTGAAAGTTAGAATTTATAAAACAGTTATATTACCAGTTACTCTGTGAAACTTGGACTCTCACTTTGAGAGAAGAACAGAGATTGAGTGTTTGAGAATAAGGTGCTTAGGAAAATATTTGGGTCTAAATGAGATGAAGTTACAGGAGAATGGAGAAAGTTACATAACGTAGAACTGCATACATTTTAGTCTTCACCTTACATAATTAGGAACATTAAATCCAGACGTTTGAGATGGGCAGGGCATGTAGCACGTATGGCTAATCCAGAAATGCATATAGAGTATTAGTTGTGAGGCTGGAGAGAAAATCACCTTTGGGGAGGCCGAGACGTAGATGGGAGTATAATATTAAAATGGATTTGAGGGAGGTGGGATATGATGGTAGAGACTGGATTAGTCGTGCACCGATGGTGGGCTTATATGAGGGCGACAATGAACTTCCAGGTTCCTTAAAGGCCATAAGTACTGTATTATTATTAAAATCTTGATTATTTTTTAAATAAATTTTAATGTCATATTTTCAGAAATTTAAGATCATTTTATAGGTCATTTTTCTGTTGTTTTTAGGTCAACAACTTCCGAGCCCTATTAAAATTATTGTTATTATTATTGTTATTGTTATTATTATTATTATTATTATTATTATTATTATTATTATTAATGGTAAAGGTATCCCCGTAACATGCCGTGAAGGCACTTGGGGGCATGGAGGTAGAGCCCCATGCTTTCCATGACCTCGGCACTAGAATGAGGTGGTGTGGTCGGCACCACGCTCTGACCGCCTTTTACCCCAGGAAGGACCCGGTACTCAATTTTATAGGAGGCTGCTTGAACCTCGGGGCTGTTCTGAAAGTTTGGCAACGAGAAAATTCCTGTCACCACCTGGGATCAAACCCCGGACCTTCCAGTCCGTAGCCAGCTGCTCTACCAACTGAGCTACCCATTATTATTATTATTATTATTATTATTATTATTATTATTATTATTATTATTATTATTATTGCAGACATGATCACCATAACAGCATTTACTTTAAAGAATTGATTTCTTTCGTCTGTTCAGACTTTGAGCGAGAATTTTGAAACAATAATTCATCCATTTGTACTCTTAAACCTTCTGGTCACGTGACTAGCATGACGAATGGGACTCTTAAGACAACCTAGAAGACATACGAAACAAGCAGTGACTTCAGCCTTAGCCACACACCCATTTCCTACGAAAGATATATGAATCTTTAAATCAAGGCCGGGAATCAATTTCACGACAGGCAGAAACGCTACCGCTTGAGGCACAAACGAACGTCATTGCAATAAAATAAAATGAGCATCGTGTTCTTCTATCAGTTATGTATTTACCTTCTATTGGCTGCAGTTTGTTGCGACATCAGCGCCCAATAGGTGTACGAGCACTATTAAAAACGAAGTTGGCAGGTTCATTACGCCATTCAAGGTAGTCGGGCCGATGTGCCACATTAATGCCTTTTTAATGCCATATTAAAGTTTTGGAACAGGAAGGTTGCGTTCGCCGGGGCTGCGAAGCTGATGTTTTCTATAATTTGCGTTCCACCTTCACATTTTGAGACTCTGCAATGCCGAATGAATTATACAGTTCCGTCGCATGTTTATCGTAGCTCTAATTTATCAGTTAGACATATTAAGCTGTGCGTGTTTTGTGTAATATGCTTTTAATACACTCCTAATGGACTGTTCTAGCAAAAAGAGTTAATTTTCCTTTCTCATTTGTTAATAACGGCCATTGAAAGCTATATTTTTCTGCAAAAATTGATTTACTTTTATTAGGATCGGATATTAAACTTTGTGTGAGAAAGTAACAGTTTCAAGTTACAGGGTGTTTAAAAGTCAGAACGTTATTCACATGAATTAAACTTTGTTAAAGAAAAATGTTAATATAAAAATTAAAACAATTTAATTTAAAAAAGAAGTGTAGTTTAACATCACAATATTCCAAATTAATTATTATCATTATTTTTAGTGTTAATCGTGTGCCGATATTATTTTCAACTTTTCCGAACTACCTACTGACAGAATAAATTGTGTACAGTCATGGCTCATAAAATTGTAAGCTGCCTAGGTTTAACTTAGGTAATATTGTTCTTAATCCTTCAGAAATATTATTCATCTGAAAAGGCGTTAAAAGTCTGACAAGTGACGTGTACCATTAAGATGTGTTTGGAAAATTATCGAAAATTTTCACTTAATTTCGTACTAAAATAAACCCTATTTTGCATTCCTTCAGAAATAATATTTATCTGAAAAAGCGTTAAAAGTCTGACAAGTGACTTGTACCGTTAAAATGTGTTTGGAAAATTATCGAATAATTTTCACTTAATTTCGTACTAAAATAAACCCTATTTATTAAATGATATTTATCCTTCTGACAAGTGACTTGTACCGTTAAAATGTGTTTGGAAAATTACCGAATAATTTTCACTTAATTTCGTACTAAAATAAACCCTATTTATTCAATGATATTTGCCCTTCTCACCAGAACTAAACTTTTGACGGGCCATATATGAACCGCGGGCCGCATATTAGTAATCATGACTAGAGCCCGGATGTTTGGCAAAATGCCTTTTTACTGGATGGAAGTAAATAATTATTTCCATAGATATAAATGTGATTTGGGTGAATCAAAGTGATAGGACTAATTTTTATTTTATGCTCGACCATGCCGAAATGTAGTAATTATACACCTGGTAGCAGCCCTTTAATGGACCTCATTAAAGTACACCTATTCATTATAGTTCAGGTTTTCGATTATTCTCGGATATACAATCGAAATACAACTAGGGAAACGTCACGAAGGCTGGAAATCCAATACTGTCGCAGGAGGTTATGTTCTGTTACTATAATAATTAGCGTTAATTGTAAATAATATTCAAATAAATTCAATTTGTCATCTCGTTTTTCAATGTCGAATTCAATTTCAAGGTTATATCAAGATTAATTTTTATCTTATTCTCTAGATTATATCAAGGTCGTCGACATTCGTTTCCCGGAAAAAATCAATACTTTCGCGTCTACGCACATCTCACAATTTATGAGGTAGGCTATTGCACTCACTCACATAAAATAACATGAATATTTATGAATAATTTCAAGTTAGAAATATGGTCCAGCATAAAAAGTCGTATGAAACTTGCCTATAATGGTAATTAAGACGCTCGTATGAAAATTATGAAACTCGCTTGCGCTCGTTTCATAAACATCCCCGCGTCTTAATTACTACCATTATAGGCTCGTTGCATAATGTACTATTGCCTATTTAAGGTATTTCTTACTAATTCAATAATAAATGACTTTCTTTGTCATTTTAAAACAATATTTCTTGTTTATTTGCAATTTTCTAATTAATTGTAATGTGATGTGTATGAAATTTAAATACATGAAACAATGACCCAATTTCCTAACAATAGTAAATAAAAATAATTTATTTCGGTGCTTAATCTGCTAATAATCGTGCTTTAATACTATTGGTGTAATATGAATAATGTTAGATAATTTACAGTTACAAATATAATATTGTCATGTCTTCACGGTACCAACAATCAGCTTTATAATTTTAAATATTAATCCCGTTCTCATAGAAGTTGTCATATTTTCAAATCTTTGTTTTCATATTGTTGAATTTTATTTTGTAACAACAATGTAATTTTATTGTCACAACAATAAGATCCTTTCTAGACTGCCTAAATTCAGTAAATCTTAAACGCTTCATGTCAACAACAGGATTTTCACTCAACAGATGGAACAGTATTCGTTATGTAGCACTTGTGAAAAGACAGTTAATGAAAATAATTTACTTGGACTATTACGAAGAACAATGAACTGTTAATCTTAACTAATATTCACAAAGCACTATTTACAAATCAGAACTGTCAGTTCTCAGTTCATTTTCTTCTATCTTCGCTCCTGAGTTCAATTATCTCGAACCACAGACCTTCAGAGACAGTTCACTGCACTCGAACTCAGGTCCCTCCAACTGCGGTCCACTGCACTCGAACTCAGGTCCTCGGATGCTGACAACAGTTGCGGACGCTTTCGAAATCGAACTCTGGTACACAAGACTGGCTTGATTGCTCTGTCTTTAGTTTGGCTGATTAATCAACTGAAAACTGCTGTCGTTCCTTCGCGTCCGTAATTTATAACCAATGCGACGTGGAGCCTCGAAAGTTCGAATTCGCGATTCTTCCAAAACTTCGACGGATTTCTCGGCCTTTGCAAGTGGAAGATGCGCGCGCAAACTCCCTCGTCATTATATTGCCCTTTCCTAAAAATAATTTTTCCGCCGCGCGCCATCCAATATGTGCTCCGTGAAGCCCGCGTCGGCTCACGCGCGGTCTGCTGTCTTTTAGACTTTCCGGGACGCTGGTCGTGAGTTCGAATCTCGATCTCGCTGTTTGCAAGTCAATATTTTACAAATCTTACTGTTTAATTTTTTATTGCTACACGTGTTTATTATTGTAGGAGAAATAAATTTGAGTGAGAACATTCAGTTATTGTCAGGTGACAGAAGGTCACATAAGCCCGCCAACGGTAAGATCGGTTAGCTAGAATGCCTAAATTCAGTAAACCATTGAAAAGTAAACTTCATGCTTACGTTAGTGAATTTGTTGGCTATGTGTTTTTAACTGATGAACCGTTTTATTATGTAAGTTTTGTGAAAAGACAGTTAATCACGAAAAAAAAGTATGTTTTTAGTCATGGGTTGTCAACTTCGCCCAACCCCAAATATAACAGTTATGTTGATATAATTTAAATTTATTACTGAAATATATTATGCCTTTAAAATTCATAATGCCTTTTTCAAAACTTATTGTCCCTTTTTTTACGTTTTTATTGCCTTTTTTTCTTCGTTATTTTAACTGCCATAAATGCCTAAATATCCGGACTCTAGAATCACTGAATAATGGAGAAATATTTGTCATCAGCATGACTCGGTTTATTTTTTTTTCTGCTGCAGTTTGTAGTTAAAAAATATCACTAGATCTACATGACTACGTGGAATATAAATAGAAAATTTATAAAATTTTAAACAGAAAACCCAGAAGCTGTTCTGTTTTATAGTTAATTTTATGCATTACGCTCTCATTCAAGTCGTAACAATTGTTTATATTCCTACCCCTTTAATAGCTAAGCTTCAGCCATCTGTTGGTCTTCGCCCGAGGCAGTTTTCGGGTCTATTTGTCATAATTCATCCATCCAAAGCGGAATTTTTTTCCCCAGCTAAATTGAATTGGCCATATTTCTTCTCTTTATGTTGTTATCCATAACTCTCCTCTCTCCATAGAAGCTGTCAGTAAACACGGTTCACCAGTGTTTAAATTTCTTTAGTAGCCCCTTAATTTCTTTCTAATGAAAAGTCCCACTTGTTCCAATTCAGAACTGTTGGCCATAAACTCTGACTGCTGCAGGAATGGGCCTATTATATACCCACACAGGGCCACACATTTCAAACAAGATGAAGACATCGCTTTGCAGTAACAACTATAAATATCGGAACAAAACAGAAGCGCTGGCCGTTAGTATAAATGAACGTCACATCATTCCGAAAGGATGAGCTGGAATAAAATTAATGGAGATTGAATCGAATGAGTTGAAAGTTATCGTTTAATTCAGAGCCTGAGCATCTGTGCATCTGTTTTTAATAACAGGGAATAAAACATCAGGCTTCACAGGAATAATTGACGGTCTATTCAATTAGATTTTATTGAGTACTATTAAGAGACGATTTTATTTCATATCATTACCCCGAACTTCCGTATCCTAGCAACGGAGAAGAATTGAAAGTATAAGAAATTCTGTCTGTAATTTTCCGTGATTATTATTGTAGTACATCAAGTTAGTAATCATGTGGTTTTTGTACAACAATAAACTTTTGAAAACACACAAAAACTTTTAATGCTGTATTAGAAGAGACCTAAGCTATGATTAATTGTAGAGGAATATAATGGTCTTACGATCTTTGTTACTGTATATTAATGACATTCACTTCTTCCCAGGTGTAAGCTGAAGCGGTTGTGCTTTTAAAGACAAATCTGGCTGACGTGAGTTCGATCCCGGGCAACAAAGTGGACAATTATCTGTCTTCTTTTGCTAGGGGTTACTTATACAGGGGGGGAAGTGTTCAGTGACTCTTCTTTCTAGGAATAAGTCCTTAGCACGATTCTCTATCGTTTTGTTCCTTCGAGCTTAAATTTCTCATATATTATTTTACATACAATTTTTGATCCTATTATCTTTTAAGCACGTTTAGAAATACATATTTTATAAAAGTCTTTGCAGTCGCAACAAATTGTTTTGCATAACGTTTCTAATACATTTACAATTTAAAGATATTTTATTGCTGTAATTATTATTATTATCCCATTTTAAGGTATACGTCAACGATTGAATTGTCTGTTTTCTTCAACATTTTGGTAAATAACATTTTTACCTCCTCTGATAGTTCATTTCTTCTTTCTTAAAAATATATAACTGACACCCATTGCCTAAAAAAATTTCTGAACTATTTGGGCCTTTGTAATTTAATTTTCTACACCATACATCATCTTCAATGCCTCTTTTCTCCTATTTCAGATTTTTCGACTTTTTTTATATTTTCGACAGACGAAAAGTAGACTTCCAACTGTGCAAAAGACTTATTTAGATACTAAATTAAAGCTGAAACATGTGATTTAGTTGTACATTAGTATTAGTTTAAAAACTTAAATCAACTACTGTGCATAAGTACCTGCTCTGAAAATGTAGTCACATAACATCCTGTAAATTTATTTATTTATTTATTTATTTATTTATTTATTTATTTATTTATTATTTTGCTAATAATTGTAACATAAAATATATATATACAGAAAAACTTTAGCTCGCCCTGAAAGAGTAGAACTCGTGCTCAGGGGCGGATTCCTGAATTGAAATTAATAATTGTAAAATACAATTTGTCTTCTGTCTACTGTGCAATTATAGTATTTAAATTCAAATTTACAATTTTTCAATTTTTATAAAATCTATACATAACTTTTTAAATTTAATACTAGAACTATTAGAATTGACAAGATTAGGATATTTAAATATAAATTTGTTATATATTCTTGGGCCTAAATTGCTACTATGATTAAATACTATAACAGTGTTGCATTTTGGTTCAAACAATCGTAAATAATTCATACCTTTTGTTTCACAACTATGAGAATACAATTCAAAATTATTTCGATTTTTATGTATGAATTTTATTAATACAATATAATAGATTTGTCTTACGTTAAGTACATTAAAGTCTAGAAACAAATTTTGAGATGGAAAATCAATAGGTTTATGAAGACATATTTTAATTATTTTCTTCTGTAATAAATAAATTGGATTAAAATTGGATTTAAATGAGCTACCCCATCCTATAATTCCATACATATAATAATCTTGGCGTGTGACACTCTCTATATGTACGGAATCATTTTGCCGGAAGAAGTTTGACTCTAAGTCATTTTGTAATAAATTTTGCTGTGTCAACATATTATACAGAGTGTTAAAAAGAAGTGTCCAATATTTTAGGAGGTGCTAGTATGCATCAAAACAAGAAAATAATGTTTAATAAACATGGGTCCTATAATTTATTTATTTTTTATTTAAATTTAAATATACAGAAGAATATAATTACAAACAAACAAGAGAAATAGAAATAAAATAATACAAACAATATAAAAAAGGAGATGCAGTAGTATTAACAAAATCTGAGACCGAATGAGCAGCGCTCGTGTTCGGTCGCAGTTCAGATATAATATTAATAGGCCTATAAGAGAATATAAAATAAAATAAAATAGGAAATAGAATTAAAATTACAGTTACAGAAATTATGTAATAAAATATTAATATAAGAGAAATATAGAAAATAAAAGAAATAATAATAATAAAAATAAATAAGTAAAATAAAATAGGAACTAAAATTTAAATTACAGCGGCAATGGAATTATATAATATAATATTAACACTAGAGGAGAATAATATCGCACGTAAAATATATAGGACTATATATATATATATATATATATATATATATATATATATTTCAAAATTATAGTATACAAATATAATATAGGTTGATTAATTCATGCACACAGGCTATAAATTTATTTAATCAAATTGAAGATATTAACACGTTTCTAATTTTCTTGTTATATGTTAGTGGGTTACATGTTAGAAGTTCTGGGTGTAATTTAGTTAAAGCATTGTACAACCGAGGGCCAAAATTAATGCTATGCTTTAGACCAGCAGATGTGAGACATTTAGGTTCTACTAATGTTAAATTAATATTTCGTCTTGTGTCATAATTATGTATCTGTAAATTTACAATTTTTCAATTTTTATAAAATCCATACATAACTTTTTAAATTTAATACTAGAACTATTAGAATTGACAAGATTAGGATATTTAAATATAAATTTGTTATATATTCTTGGGCCTAAATTACTAAAATGATTAAATACTGTAACAGTGTTGCATTTTGGTTCAAACAATCGTAAAGAATTCATACCTTTTGTTTCATAACTATGAGAATACAATTCAAAATTATTTCGATTATAGCACATACTTTTTGAGATCTGGACACTTGTTCATAGCAAGTGCTCAATGTGAGGTCCATTCATGGCAATGCATTTCTCTGCTCTTCTCTTTGTAATTGACCTGGTTGTTCTTGATAAGCAAAAGTCTAGGAGATTTAGGTTTGGGGAACGAACAAGGAAGGTGTGGGGCCTCCCCGATCAATCCAGCGGTCCTGAAATGTCAGCGTCATGTGTTCACGCACATTGCGGAGAAAATGTGCTGGTGTGCTATGCATGAACCACATCTGTAGTCTTTGCTGATATAGCACATACTCCAGCAAGGTAGGCAGTACGTTAATAAGAAAGTCCTGATAACGAGCCCCAGTTAATCTCTGTGGTGGCACGTATGACCCTTAATCTATCGCCATGAACGCTTGCCCATACGTTCTTGAGAATCGGTGCTGATGCCTTGTTTCTTCAACTGCATGGGGATTTTCATCAGCCCACATATACTGATTACGAAAATTCACAACACCATCTCTGCTGAACCCCTCTCATATCTGAAACGAAACTTTTGTTTTCAGTATTTCCTGCGACATATCAGTATTCCATCAACTACGGTATGATAATCTGGTAGTCTGCTGTATTGAAGGACAGAAAAATGCATTGCCAAAAAATGGACGTCACATTGAGCACCTCCTTTGAACAAGTGTTCAGATCTCAGAAAGTATGTGTTGTAGGATCCATGTTTATTAGATATTTTTTTCTTGTTTTGATGCATACTATCACCTCCTAAAATATTGGATACTTTTAACACCCTGTATATAGGCCTATATAATACAGAATAAATAGCTCATGTTGTATGTAACCAAAAAGGGTAGTACCATGTTGATGAAAGTCCTTAGTTTAATGAGAAAAAAAAAATTTCCTCTCCAAAAGTTTAACACACCCTCTTATTCGGTAACTATTGCGAGTAGGATCGTGATTTTTGTCCACAATGAAAGAAAATCTAATAAAGAGTAATTTATTCATCTCGCGTATTTCAATAGCGTGGACGGTTTTCGTGTAAATTTAATTAAAACCCACTAATTCCAAGCCACTGAACGTTGCGAACAGATTGCATGTCTTAGAGAGGGAGAGGTTCATCTAGGAGACAGACTTCAGTTAGTTGCCCTCTTACATCTGTATTACGAGAAGAAAAGCAGTGTGTTAGCGGCGATGTTGCCAGACTGTTGAAACTTCCAACTCAGTTTCCTAAATTAACCGTGCATTTAATCACAAGACGTACCTAATACAAGTTTTCTATTCATTTAAGTGTACCCTATCGTCTGTTTCAATTTGTAGGATTATTTCACTTCCACCCTATATATATAGGCCTATATGCATATATATTTTTTTCTCTGTGGCCCAAAATTTTATTTTCACGTTCCTATGATATTAAATTGCTTAGTGCACTCCCAAGAATCACATCACAACAATCTGAAAGACATTAAGTAAAAAATGTAGATTTTTGTCCTTAGAGTCAATATACAGGGTGTAACAACTTTAATGTGTAGAATTTCTTAAACATGTTCCCTGATACTTTCTACGTCGATTAAACCTAACATAGGCCTACCTATACCCAAAGTTCTATAGGTTTGGAGTATTTGTACCCCAAAGTTAAATATTTTGAGTTTAATTTTATCGCTGAATACTGAAAGAAGTAACACCAATTTCCGAAAGTGACATGCTTATGTCATTATTTTTATTATTACCATATTACATTTTAATATCATTAAAGTTGTTACACCCTGTATAGGCGTAACTTAAGCAATGGATATTTAGTAATGCCGTTACCAATAAATACATAGTGAATCGCAAGTAATGACATTAATTTCAGAGTGTTATTCTTTGAGATATTTCAAACAAAAAAGTTTAATACAATTCTGCTGGTTTTCGCTTTCTTTTCGAGATAAAATTATTTTATATGAAACATTTCTTAACAGTTTGTGGGAAGGCAACTGATTTAATTCCCAATATGCTCAGTCAGTTTAAGATGGCACTGTATTATGATAATAAATGATTGAAATAATTTTATTCTTATCATTTAAATGTCCCGACATTTTATCAGAACAAATGTAACTTTTCGTTCTGCATAGGAATTTTACAATGTTTGGTTTATGGCATAACTTTTCGTTCTGCATAGGAATTTTACAATGTTTGGTTTATGCCATGTGATGCCGTCTTGTTGAAAATATCTAAAATCTACACGTCGTTCATGGGTCAGCTATGCACCCAGCGAAAATCGGGGTGTGGTATGCTATCACCGCACGGAGCACAGTGGAACCATTTTTATTTTTTGATCAGACGGTGAACACTGCAGAGTACCGATGCATTTTCAGGGAGTTTGTTGAGCAACTGGACGATGTAGAGCTGGTTCAAGGATTCTGCTTTGAGCAAGAGGGAGGACATTTTTCACCATTTTCGATTTGATGAATAAGATACAAGAATCGTTAATTCCTTCCCCATGATTCCTAAATAATCTAATTTAGTCAATAGAATACCATGATCAGCACAATAAAATGCATTGATTAGGTCACAAGACGCTGCATAATTTTTGTTTTCAAAAGCCTCCAATACGAGTAGATGCTTTACGAAGAAACTTATATGCATATAAGGCATTAAATGTGATCTAAAACCAAATTGTTGGTAATACATAACAAATTATTCGACTGTTAATTATTCAAAAAGTTTAACAAAAGTGTAACATTTGAGATATGTCTATAATGCGAGTCATCTTTCTGACCTTTTCTGAAATTAGAAACACTCTTGAAATTCGGAAAAATTCAGGAAAATATCATTATTTTACTTACTGGCTTTAAAGGGACCCGGAGGTTCATTGCCGCCCTCACATAAGCCCGCCATTGGTCCCTATCCTGAGCAAGATTAATCCAGTCTCTACCATCATATCCCACCTCCCTCAAATCCATTTTAATATTATCTTCCCATCTACGTCTCGGCCTCCCTAAAGGTCTTTTTCCCTCCGCCCTCCCAACTAACTCTCTATATGCATTTCTGGATTCGCCTATACGTGCTACATGCCCTGCCCATCTCAAACGTCTGGATTTAAGGTTTCTAATTATGTCAGGTGAAGAATACAATGAGTGCAGTTCTGTGTTGTGTAACTTTCTCCATTCTCCTGTAACTTCATCCCTCTTAGCCCCAAATATTTTCCTAAGCACCTTATTCTCAAACAACCTTAACCTATGCAAATCTAGTCTTTCAGGTGAAGCTTCCTGTAAAGCAGATTTGAATAATTTCAAGGGAAAAATTGTTCCGGGACCGGGTAAGTAAGTAAAATAATGATATTTCGCCGGTTGTGTTGGGAGAGCGCTGGTACGTTCAACCAGAGGTCCCGGGATCGACACCCGGCCCCGGAACAATTTTTCCCTTGAAATTATTCAAATCTGCTTTACAGGAAGCTTCACCTGAAAGACTAGATTTGCATAATATATACGTCACTGTGTACGTTAACAGAAAACCACAATTCCAAGTCACACAGAGTTTGTGTGCACTCGATGTGGGTCTCTGGCGTTTCGTTAGCCCACGCGAGTTGTGTGGATATAAAGGGAAAAGTTGAGACGGTGTTGGGTGGAGTTCCCGGGTAGCTCAGTTGAGCGCTGGTACGTTCAACCAGAGGTCCCGGGATCGATACCCGGCCCCGGAACAATTTTTCCTTTGAAATTATTCAACCTTAACCTATGTTCCTCTCTCAAAGTGAGAGTCCAAGTTTCATTATTTTATAATAATTAAAATGTAATTATTGAAAATATATCATTTGCATGACACCATTTATTTCGTGTAACTGTAATAAAATAAAATCATGACTTGTGCTTAAAAATCAGGTCTATATATCGAGAAATATTAATTACTTTTTTATTTCTTTGTTTCAGGCTGAACCAAATTGCACTGAAGAGTTCTTCCAGGAACACGATGGCGCTGAATGTCCTCAGGTAAGCTGATCTCATACCGAGAATATAGCCTATTGTTGCCTCAATGCAAACTGCACAACCCCAATGCACCATGGCAACAGATCTCTCCCCCTCGCCCCCGTCCTCGCTGCTTGGGCCTGGAGGTCACACATTTCTACTTGTTTGCACTCCTATAGTTAAGGTCACAGCACACATAAACTAAAGAATATGGCCATAATAAAAACTTCATGCACTTCTTACATGTTGGTCATTTATAGCAGTCGGCTATGAAAATAATTTTTATAGGGATCAAATTTTAAGTGCAAGTAAAAATTTATTTCTTGAAAGTGCTTTGAAAAAAACGCAAGAGTTGTATGAGTTATTCGTAAAATGGAAATAAAAAGAAATCTCTTGTGTGGCAATTGTCGATAAAATGTAGTACAGTGCATAAAAGTGTCAGAAGTGCAGACTCTGTATGCTTCCCCCCCCCCGTCTTTGTACCATCAGTACATAATAGACGTCAAGATTTTAATGTGGGTTGCTGGCTATTGAAATCACTGGCAGACTCTGAAACGTTCCTACTTCTTGGATGTTACAAGTACTATGAAATCACTTTGTGTATTTATCAATATTATCAAAGTATTCTCAAACAGTAGGCATTTGATCTAGAAATCTAAGCCTGGTTTAGTTTCCGGTAGGAGAATACAGATTTATTCTTTTGTCATAGAGAGGAAACGCACCTCTTTGTATTGTATACACAGTGTCTCAAGAGGAATGATAATAATAATAATAATAATACTAATAATAATAATAATAATAATGATAATAATGATAATTTATCTAACCTGGCAGAGTTAAGGCCATACAGCCTTCTCTAACACTCAACCAGGAGTAAAACCGCGTTACAAAATACTACACATTTACAAAGTACACTACAAATTTACACACAAAGCTGAATAAGATAATAATAATAATAAAATGTAAACAGCAAGTAAGTAGAAATCAGACATAATATATAACATACAGAAAGAAAGGGGAAGCATAATAAAATGTGAACAGCAGGTCAAAATAAATGAGGCATACAAAGTATAAAAAAAGACAATTATTGATAATAATAATAATAATAATAATAATAATAATAATAATATTAATAAAATAAGAATAGTAATAATAATAATACTAATACTAATAGTAGTAATAAAATAGTGCAGTACAAAGCATACAATGAATACAATATTTTTGGTACACATAGTAAGGAAAATTATGATTATATATAGCTCAACTTATCACATTATAGATATACCATTATCGGAAAATATGAAAACAAAAATATAAAATAAGTTAAATATCACTAGAACAGAAAAAAAATGTGAATACGTGGAAACATGCAATACAACACTTGTCATAATAGTAAGTTAGTTTAGCAACTCGTCATAAGATAATTTTCTAACTTGGATTTGAAAGATTTCAATGTTCGGCAGTCCTTGACTTCAGGCGGCAGAGAGTTCCAGTGACGAGAGGTAGCAACCGTGAAAGATGAGGAATACAGAGATGATGTGTGAAGTGGAATTTCTAGCGTGTTATCGCGTTGTGATCGAGTATTAATATTATGATAGCGAGAGAGAGTATGAAAACGAGGGAATAAATAATAGGGGGATGAAGTGTGCATAATTCGATATAAGAGAGAAAGTGAGTGCAGATTTCTCCTCTCATGTAACCTAAGCCATGATAGCTTCTCGAAAGAAGGTGAGATATGATCATAGTATCGAACATTACAAATGAAGCGGACGCACGCGTTATGAACACGCTGTAGTTTCTGTGCGGAATCAATACTGAGATCACTGAACAACAGGATAATGTAGTTTGGGTTAATCTACAGAATTGAACCAATGTCCGAAGTGTAATGGTTGGGAGAAATACTGGAATGTCTTGCGGTTCCGTGTGAACTATTGTAATTGACCTGTTGTGCAAATTCCTCGCACAACACAAAATACCTGTCCTTCCACAGCCACCATATTCTCCAGATCTTGCTCCAGCAGATTTCTGCTTGTTTTCATCTTTTTTTTATTGGGTTATTTTACGACGCTGTATCAACAAATTAGTTATTTAGCGTCTGAATGAAATGAAGGTGATAATGCCGGTGAAATGAGTCCGGAGTCCAGCACCGAAAGTTACCCAACATTTGCTCGTATTGGGTTGAGGGAAAACCCCGGAAAAAACCTCAACCAGGTAACTTGCCCCGACCGGGATTCAAACCGGGCCACCTGGTTTCGCGGCCAGACGCGCTGACCGTTACTCCACAGATGTGGACATTTTCATCTTATTCTGTCTGCCCACTTCACACGCTCTATCCTTCTCCATATCCACATTTCTAGTCGCTTTTCTTCACTTCGTCATAATGTCCATGTTTCTGTCCAATACAATGCTACACTCCAAACAAACCACTTCTTTAGTCTCTTCAACAGCTTATTCCTGGATAGACAGTTATATTACCGGTTATTCTGTATGGTTGTGAAACTTGGACTGTCACTCTGAGAGAGGAACAGAGATTAAGGGTGTTTGACAATAAGGTTCTTAGGAAAATATTTGAGGCTAAAAGGGATGAAGTTGCAGGAGAATGGAGAAAGTTACACTACACAGAACTGCACGCATTGTATTCTTCACCTGACATAGTTAGGAACATTAAATCCAGACGTTTGAGATGGGCAGGGCATGTAGCACGTATGGACGAATCCAGAAATGCATATAGAGTGTTAGTTGGGAGGCTGGAGGAAAAAAGACCTTTAGGGAGGCCGAGAAATAGATGGGAAGATAATATTAAAATGGATTTGAGGGAGGTGGGATATGATGGTAGAGACTGGATTAATCTTGCTCAGGATAGGGACCAATGGCGGGCTTATGTGAGGGCGGCAATGAACCTTCGGGTTCCTTAAAAGCCATTTGTAAGTAGGATACTTTATAAGTCCCAGGAATGAGGCAGTGCGCATGCTCAGACATAGGCCTACAACGAAACACAACTAATTTTATTACCTCAACTAGTCGTTCTCTTGTGAACCAGGTCGCTCGTCCTCTGATCATGTAGGACCTGGTAGGTCGCCTCATTTTTGTAGGACTGTACATAGTTAAATTCAGTGGTTCATTTTATGTAATCAATGTTCTTTTATTTATAAACATATTTTTGTATTTCGTACGATTTGACATCCGGAAAAAAGAATGGATAAGTAAATATTGTACTGTACAAGATGTCTTAAAAAGCAGACTTATTGGCACATCTTTTATTTTCCTCCTGTAAATTTTGTATAGGCCTACAAAGTTTTTTATAAAGTTAGGCACAGGAAAGGTACAAGGAATATCTCAAACTTTTTACGCATCTTGTGTTCCTACGTTTTCTAGGATAGAAAGTTGTGTTGTACTATAAGTGACGCAGGGAATTTATGTTCTTATTCTTCTTTTCCGGAATCTAAAATTGGACCTCCAAGGTCCGTTCCGAGGTTACAAGAACTGCTCTTCCAACCTCATGTCGTACGGTCCTTTCAACAATCCTTTTGGTTGTTGTTGGTCCATCGCCATGCTCACACTTTTAAGGTAAATTCATTAATTACATTTCAAGCTGGCTGCGTAGCGTCGCCGTGAACTGTATCGTGGCATCTGATGAGGTCCTCCCACGTCTCCTTGGCAACGTATAACGAATCTGTAATGGGCGGCGTGAGAAATAACCGGAGCCCGTTCACCTTGTGAACTCCTTATATGATATGTCCTTCGGCTTGGAGAGCTTTCTGTCCACGCTGCCAGTGCGTAAGTCATATCACAACAAATAGACGTGTACTAACCGAAAAGTGTTTGCTGCCATTTACGTTTGCTCGGTGCTTAATTTGTCTTGCCAGGTCCACTACCAAGTGTGTCAGGGTTTATGGCCAGGCAGCAGAACTAGTACCAGAATAATGATTGGTGTAGGCACGCCCGCTTCCGCTATAATTTATCCGCCGATTTTACGCACATAACTCATCTGGCTAACCGGTCCGTCTTAGGCCAATTCCAACCAGTCAGTTCGACTTCTGCATTACTTTTCGTCAGCTCTTGTTTTAAAGTGAAACATCTCTACAACTGGTCACACTTTCTGTTAATACAGTGATATAATTAATTGCAATAGGCATTGGATGATATGATCAAAAGACCTAAATTAATGGAAATGTTGCGAAAAAGAAATATAACAGATATCCTGCTTCAAGACATTTGCATTATTTACACTAACAATAAAATAAATATTAGTACATTATGCAATGAGCCTATAATGGTAGTAATTAAGACGTGAGTATGTTTATGAAACGAGCGCAAGCAACTTTCATAATTTTCATGTAGAGCGTCTTAATTGCCAGATTATTTAAGTTTCATACGACTTTTTATGCTCAACCATATTTCTAACTTGAAATTATTCATAATTATTCATCGTTCCATTCTTATCTGACTGAGGAGCGGAACTGACCTTGTGCAATACCTCGAAATTGTGAGATGTGCGCAGACGCGAAAGTATTGATTTTTTCCGAGAAACAAATGTCGACATTGACTTTGATATAATCTAGAGTTGTAAAATAAACATTAATCTTGATATAACTTTGAAATTGAATTAGACATTGAAAAACGAGATGACAAATTGAATTTATTAGAATATTTGATTTACAATTAACTTGCTAATTATTATAGTAACAGAACTGACTTTATTTCAAATATAGGTGATTTATTTTGCAATTGGTGAAATGAATTTGCTGGAATGTGCTTTGTGAAAGGCTGGAAGATGACAGTGAATTGATGTTAATTTGTGTGTTGTTTTTTCGACTGTGTATTTGAGATTTCAATTTTATTTTGGCCCGATTCTTCAACATAACCTTCTGCGACAGTATTGGATTTCAGCCTCCGTGACGTTTCAATGTTGTGATGTCGCCGCCAGCGTCTACTAAAATTGTCGCAGAACTCCTGCGAAAACAGTTAAAACTTTCGATTGCATATCCGAGAATAATCGATACTTGCGAACATATTGCTACAATGGTATTTTCTGATTGGTGGAACACCTGAACTTTAATGAATAGGTGTAAAACTTAAACAGCTCCATTAAAGAGCTGCTAACAGGTGTATAATTACTAACATTTCTTAATGGTCGAGCATAAAATTTATTGAATGATTTGTTTAAGGAATAATTAAAGACATTAATGTTCAGTTCTGATGTAAATCACCTCAAAAAGAAATACAATTTTCTCCAGAACTATAACAGATAAACAAACATTTCAGCAACCATGAAACATAACCATGAAATTGAGTTGATTGATACTCACAATAAGTAACTAAGATTATTTTGTCCACTTCCACGGAGGAAAAAAAATAGGGGAAAAAGTCATAACCACCTGACATCCCACGTGATAATCACAGCCGGTTTCGATATCGGATCTTCACGTAATATTGAAAATGATCGATTGTATAACTTCGAGACCATCGATATATCGAACGCTAACGAGCAGTAATAAGGCAAAGTGTGTAACCTCTAAACTGGAGAATTTGCTACGGTAGCTTTGAACCGTGCCGTTACGGTTACGACCAAATTGAACTAAATACACAATATCGCCAACATAAGGACATGACGTTGGTCTGTTGCGTCGTTAGAAGGAGAAATTTGTTTTTTTTTTCTCTACCGCCTTCGTTTTGAACATTACTGAGAGATAGCACCACTGTTAATGACAAGATATATTTGCGTAAATATTGTGAGTAGATTACGTGGCTTAGATGAGGGGCTCACGACAGGAACAGTTTTGCTGTGGTGCATGCGCGGACCTTTCATGCAGTGGCAGCGTGATCCTTACTTGAATTTATTTTTGTGTGTCATTCCAGATCAAATCAAGAAGATCCGTTCTTGCTCCGGTTAAACATCTTGCATATTATACGAAGGTTAGGTTTGGTTAGTTTAGCTTTTTATTAACCAAGTCCGCGCATGCGCAACAGCCAAAATGATCCTGCCCTAATGATAATTTTTATTTCGTAACATTGATAAACAATAATATGATGAAAGCGGTGAATAATTGCATAGCCGCTAAACGTTTTCTTCGTAAAAGGCGAGGTATTTTCTCTAGACCACAAATAAAACGGCAATGCGGTCATAATCGCGTATTTAACGCTTTGGCGAACATTAACCGGAAATTTACTCTCCTTCATTTGAATGATATTCCCTGCAACACTCCTTTTTCCCCTACTGACCCAACCAATTCCTTTTCCTCATCTTCATCAGTTTCAGCATCCTTCTTTCTTCATCCACTCTTTCCAACACAGTTTCGTTTCTTATTCTGTCTGTCCACTTCACACGCTCCATTCTTATCCATATCCACATTTCAAATGCTTCTATTCGCTTCTGTTTACTTCGTTGTAATGTCCGTGTTTCTGCCCCATACAATGCCACACTCCACACAAAGCACTTCACTAGTCTCTTCCTTAGTTCTTTCTCCAGAGGTCCGCAGAAAATGTTCCTTTTCATATTAAAAGCTTTCTTGGCCATTGCTGTCCTCCTTTTGACTTCCTGGCAGCAGCTCATGTTATGCTTATAGTCCACCCCAAGTATTTGAAGCTGTCCACTTGCTCTACTGCTTCATTTAGAATTCCCAAGTTTACCTTCTTTATTTTTCTTCCTATGACCATGGTCGAGAGGGCTTGGAATTGAATGGGCTACATCAGCTGCTTGTCTATGCGGATGACGTGAATATGTTAGGAGAAAATCCACAAACGATTAGGGAAAACACGGGAATTTTACTGGAAGCAAGTAAAGAGATAGGTTTGGAAGTAAATCCCGAAAAGACTAAGTATATGATTATGTCTCGTGACCAGAATATTGTACGAAATGGAAATATAAAAATTGGAAATTTATCTTTTGAAGAGATGGAGAAGTTCAAATATCTTGGAGCAACAGTAACAAATATAAATGATACTCGGGAGGAAATTAAACACAGAATAAATATGGGAAATGCGTGTTATTATTCGGTTGAGAAGCTTTTATCATCCAGTCTGCTGTCAAAAAATCTGAAAATTAGAATTTATAAAACAGTTATATTACCGGTTGTTCTTTATGGTTGTAAAACTTGGACTCTCACTTTGAGAGAGGAACATAGGTTAAGGGTCTTTGAGAATAAGGTGCTTAGGAAAATATTTGGGGCTAAGAGGGATGAAGTTACAGGAGAATGGAGAAAGTTACACAACACAGAACTGCACGCTTTGTATTCTTTACCTGACATAATTAGGAACATTAAATCCAGACATTTGAGATGGACAGGGCATGTAGCACGTATGGGCGAATCCAGAAATGCATATAGAGTGTTAGTTGGAAGGCCGTAGGGAAAAAGACCTTGAGGGAGGCCGAGACGTAGATGGGAAGATAATATTAAAATGGATTTGAGGGAGGTGGGATATGATGATAGAGAATGGATTAATCTTGCTCAGGATAGGGATCAATGGCGGGCTTATGTGAGGGCGGCAATGAACCTCCGGGTTCCTTAAAAGCCAGTAAGTTAGTTATGACCATGGTCTTCGTCTTGTTGGCGTTTATCTTCATCCCATACTGCTCACAGCTGTCATTTAGCTCCAGTAGCATATCCCTTAGTATCATCTCCTCTACTGCTAATAATGCGATATCAGGAGCAAATCTTATGCACTTTATTCTTCTTCCTCCTACTATCACTCCTCCCATGTTCTGAAAGCAGTTCTTTACTAAATCCTCCAAATAGATGCTGAACAGTGTAGGTGATAAAGGGCATCCTTGACGTAACAGCAGCCACAAAAATATCTGAATGATGAGAATCGTGAATGAGCACTTCGCTCTCAGCACCGGACCGGGCGAGTATCGATCGACGGACAGATGCCGTACACGCCGCGACAACAGGCCACGTTGTACTACACGCGGCCAATTAAACGGCAATCCGTCCGTCACAGCTGCTTAATTGGCCAGGCGGGCGCTTCGTAACGCGACGGTGGTGCCAGGTGTTGGCAGCCGACAACCGGTCCAAGTCGCGTCATTCATTTGTTTTTATGCTGCGAGTTGTCGGAAATTCGCAGCTGATTCAATTAACAAGATAAGAACGACAACGCATTTTAGCTGATGATGCTGTATAAATAAACTTGGACCCAATCCTCGTACCCACTCTCTCTTGTCAACGTCAACATCTGCTCGATTCTGGAGTTTCACGAGTTCCATACCCAAGGTTAATGGTTGTGATGCATAAACAGAGAACTACACCTTTTCCAGTTTTTTTTCAGAAAATATCAATTGTATTTCAAATGTAACATTTGTATTTCAGATTAGTCAATTCACTTTCAGAAAATATCAATTGTATTTCAGAAAACATAAATTGTATTTCAGATTTGTAAATTTAATTTCAGATAGTATCATTTGTATTTCAGATTAGTCAATTCAATTGCAGTTAGTATCAATTGTATTTCAGAAAACATCAATTGTATTTCAGATTTGTCAATTTAATTTCAGATAGTATCATTTGTATTTCAGATTAGTCAATTCAATTTCAGATAGGATCATTTGTATTTCAGATTAGTCAGTTCAATTTCAGATAGTATCAATTGTATTTCAGAAAACATCAATTGTATTTCAGATTTGTCAATTTAATTTCAGATAGTATCATTTGTATTTCAGATTAGTCAATTCAATTTCAGATAGTATCAGTTGTATTTCAGAAAACATAAATTGTATTTCAGATTTGTCAATTTAATTTCAGATACTATCATTTGTATTTCAGATTAGTCAATTTAAGTTCAGATAGTATCAGTTGTATTTCAGAAAACATCAATTGTATTTCAGATTAGTCAATTGAATTTCAGATTAGTATCAATTGTATTTCAGAAAACATCAATTGTAATTCAGATCTGTCAATTTAATTTCAGATAGTATCATTTGTAGTTCAGATTAGTCAATTGAATTTCAGATAGTATCAATTGTATTTCAGAAAACATCAATTGTATTTCAGATTTGTCAATTTAATTTCATATAGTATCATTTGTATTTCAGATTAGTCAATTCAATTTCAGATAGTATCATTTGTATTTCAGATTAGTGAATTCAATTTCAGATAGTATCAATTGTATTTCAGAACACATCAATTGTATTTCAAATTTGTCAATTTAATTTCAGATAGTATCCGTTGTATTTCAGATTAGTCAATTCGATTTCAGATAGTATCAATTGTATTTCAGAAAAAATCAATTGTATTTCAGATTTGTCAATTTAATTTCAGATAGTATCAATTGTATTTCAGAAAACATCAATTGTATTTAAGATTTGTCAATTTAATTTCAGATATTATCATTTGTATTTCAGACTAGTCAATTCAGTTTCAGATAGTATCAATTGTATTTCAGAAAACATCAATTATTGTATTCCAGATTTGTCAATTTAATTTCAGATAGTATCATTTGTATTTTAGATTAATCAATTTAATTTCAGATAGTATCAGTTGTACTATATTTCAGAAAACATCAATTGTATTTCAGATTTGTCAATTGTATTTCAGAAACTATCATTTGCATTTCAGAAGTTACGGTTGGCATCTTATTCTCCTATGTTAAATCCAATCGAGATGATTTGGTGTAAAGAGAAGACGTACGTAAAGACCCATCTTGGAATTCCTGACGTCATAGCTCCTGGTGTTGTAGGCTAATTTACCTACTGTAGAGAGTAAAATCGATGAAGCAACACACAGAATATTGTTGGTGGTGATTGTGATCGTGCAGTATAACACAGTACAATTCGTCAAGCTGCAGCTTTAGCTATGGTGAATATGCCTGTCGGACGCTAAAATGCAATAAAATGCAAATCAATTTTCCATTTTTTTAAATATATGTTAAAATCTCAAGTAGGCCTACATTTGTTATTTTGTGAAATAAAAATGACTGTGTAATCTTAAATGCATTCCTTATTTTCTGAAATATATTCGATACCATCGGAAATACAATTGACAAATCTGAAATACATTTGATTCCATCTGAAATACAATTGACAAATCTGAAATACATTTGATACCATCTGAAATACAATTGACAAATCTGAAATACAATTGATACTATCTGAAATTGAATTGACTAATCTGAAATACAAATGATACTATCTGAAATTGAATTGACAAATCTGAAATACAATTGATAATTTCTGAAATACAATTGATATTTTCTGAAATACAACTGGAAAAGGTGGAGTCATTCCTGACGGTGTAGGATCATTCACTAAATTATTGACATTTTGTAACTGAACTGCAGACTAGAAATTAGAAAAAACCTTTTTTCTTGCCCTACATTCTCACACTCGTTCCAATCTTCTCTTTTTCGTTTTTGGCTCAATTTTCGCGTGATTCATGTGCAAGCTTTGTTACATGCCATGCTTTTGTTCGTTCAGCAACTGAATTCGGCATTTTTAAAGGAAAAAATATCTCAGTAATGTAATTTCACTCACTTGTTTCGACTGTATAACGTCACAGCGTTACACAGAAGATGCACTGCCCGACGGCAGCCCTACTGCAAACATCATGAATTTTATTTATGCGATAACGTACTTAAGTCCATAGCAATAGCACGCAAAGCCCTCTTAATAGGCCTACGTCCATCTCAGAATTTTGTTTCACAACTTTCGACTCGTACTCTCCCATAGAAGTTTCAGTTTCATAAATCGAGTTAAATGCAAACTGCTCAAATCAATTGTTTATATCTGCTTGACGGGGCTGTATCTCGCGTGCGACACACAACTTGGCTTCCCATATCACATTATCTATTATCTCGTCTACTTTTTGCCGCTAGCTTAATAATTGAGGGTTTGAAACTTTAATGAATATCAAAATTGAAAACGATGCCAGAGCCTCTCTGATTGATCAGTATTGTTACGTAGAGACAAACCACCAGCTGTTAACCTGGCTGTGAATGCCCAGCCGCCTGGATTGTCATTAAATAACCACACAGTCGTGACTGGAGCACAAAAGATTATATATTACAATGATGCCGAACAGTTGTGACTTTGTATCTTGTCAAATACGAACGAAATGTTAACCTTGCGTTCTTGTTCCTTGTAAGATGTTCTGGCCATCTCCCGTCTTCTCTAAGCCAATCCTGAATCGATTCCATTCACTGATTTAACATGTATTGTACACAAATCAAATTGCTTACATTTCATTTATGTTAGCCACCGGCGTTTGTCATTCGGTAGTGACTTTTCCTGCTGATCCGATCGGCGCTCGGCCGTGGGTTCGATTACCGTTTGGACTGATTACCTGGTTGGGGGTTTTCAGAGGTTTTCTCCAACTGTAAGCCGGATGATAGACAATCCCATGGCAAAGCCTCATCTAGTGAAATACAATGTCGCTCTCACCAATTCCATTCACGCTAAATAACCCAGTATTTGATACAGCGTCGTTAAATAACTTACTAAGGACAAACAATGGACAGATGCACAGCTGTACTATGCTGCATATCTTTATGTCGAACTGCGTGTGGTTGCAATTAGCTTTTACCTGTCGACAGATGCATAGCTATACCGTGCTCCATTTCTTTACGTAGAACTAAAATATGGATGCGATCAGCGATCACCTTTCTACAGGTACATATCTGTGGAAAAAACTCCTATTTATCTTTTTTTTTTTTTTGCATTTTATTTATATATTTTTATTTCCTCTTTTATAAAAAAAAATCCTAAATGATTTCTTAAAAGCGATTTTCTTTTTTGAAAAAAAAAATTCCTATAAAATAACCAGATAATATTCCTGCGATGCGAACTGCGCTGCTTGTCTATACGTAGAATTGCATGTGTATGCGATCACCTGCTGACACATGAATAGTTATATTACTGCATATCCTAACGTAGAAATACGTAGGTTGCGATCACCTGTCTACAAATGCACAGCTATACTGTGTTGCATGTCTTTACGTAGAATTACGTGTGGATGCGAATTGTCGACAGGTGTGTAGTTTTACTATATCGTACTGCATATTTTTTACGTAGAACCAGGTGTGAGTGTGATCACATAAAGGGAATACTAGCAGACAAGGGCAATACTAGGACAAAAAGCAGAACACAAGAAGAACTAGGGGAATACATGGAGAAGGAGAAGAGAAGATCAAGGAGAGAAAGGCGGATACAAGGAGAACAATGGGAATACGAGGAGAACAAGGGTAATACGAAGAGAACAATATGAATACGAAGAGAACAAGGTAAATATAAGGAGAACAAGGTGAATATGAGTAGAACAAGGTGAATACAAGGGGAATATGAGAACTGGGGAATACGAGGAGAAGGAGAATACGCGGACAGGGAAAATGCGAGGAGAACAAGGGGAATATGAGAACTGGGGAATACGAGGAGAACAAGGGGAATATGAGAACTGGGGAATACGAGGAGAAGAAGGAGAATATGAGAACTGGGGAATACGAGGAGAACAAGGGGAATATGAGAACTGGGGAATACGAGGAGAACAAGGGGAATATGAGAACTGGGGGATACGAGGAGAACAAGGGGAATATGAGAACTGGGGAATACGAGGAGAACAAGGGGAATACGAGAACTGGGGAATACGAGGAGAAGAAGGAGAATATGAGAACTGGGGAATACGAGGAGAACAAGGGGAATATGAGAACTGGGGAATACGAGGAGAAGAATGAGAATACGAGGAGAACAAGGGGAATATAAGAACTGGGGAATACGAGGAGAACAAGGGGAATATGAGAACTGGGGAATACGAGGAGAACAAGGGGAATATGAGAACTGGGGAATACGAGGAGAACAAGGGGAATATGAGAACTGGGGAATACGAGGAGAAGAAGGAGAATACGAGGAGAACAAGGGAATATGAGAACTGGGGAATACGAGGAGAACAAGGGGAATATGAGAACTGGGGAATACGAGGAGAACAAGGGGAATATGAGAACTGGGGAATACGAGGAGAACAAGGGGAATATGAGAACTGGGGAATACGAGGAGAACAAGGGGAATATGAGAACTGGGGAATACGAGGAGAGGAAGGAGAATAGGAGGACAAGGGGAATACGAGGAGAACAAAGGGAATACGAGGATAACAAGGGGAATATGAGTAGAAGAATGTGAATACAAGGAGAACAAGGGGAATATGAGAACTGGGGAATACGAGGAGAAGAAGGAGAACACGCGGACAGGGGAAATGCGAGGAGAACAGAGGGAACACGAGTAGAACAAGGAGAATGTGAGGAGAACAGGAGGAATAAGAGGAGAACAAAGGGAATACGAGTAGAACAAGGAGAATGTGAGGAGAACAGGAGGAATACGAGGAGAACAAAGGGAATACGAGGAGAACAAGGAGAAGGGCCATATAAGGAGAACAATGACCATGCAAGAAGAACGAAGGGAATGTTCGGAGGACAACGGAAATGCGAGGGGAAGAGGGGGAAATACAAGAAGAAAAGGGGAAATACGAAAACTAGGGCAATAGAAGGAGAACCAGGAGAATACGAGAACAAGGAAATACGAAGAGAACAAGGGGAATATGTGGAGAAGAGGGAGAATGTAAAGAGAAAAGAGGGAATATGACGAAAACAATGGGAATGTGAAGACAACAAGAACAATAGAAGAGAAACAAGAAGAAGAGGTACTATTTTTATGTGACAGTTAATTCCCACATTATTCCCACTTCTATAAATAATTAGTGAGGAGAAAGACGAAGTTGTATATCAATGCGGGTGTTGGTCACGATGTTGCTTACTGTAATGACTACTGTAATTCATTTTTTGCTATATTCTTATAATTAAATTTAACTCATGTTTAGCGCTTCAAGACGGGACGCAGGACGCCGGGGGTCAAACCACGATTGGTTGTATCAGTAGTGCAGATACTCCGTTAAGTGGTCCTTAGCACCCCGGACACGTTGCGTTGGACATGAGCAACAAAACTCTTTCATTGAGCGTTTTAGTGCTCATGTCGTAACGCGGGGCCGCGTTTTGGGCCGGGTGCGCAGAACCTGTTTGAACACTTCATTAACCCGCGTGACGTAACCAGACTCGGACCGGGGACGACGGGAAGTGAAAGAGATTGGTCTATTTTGGTACATTTGCATTGGCACCTTTAACATGATAGTCAGTAGGCTAATGTTAGAAAGAAGTTTTGGGACTCCAGAATGAAAAACGTATAGTACGTAAGGAATAAGTAATTCTGTTCGTTCTCAATTCAATTCAAATCAATTTATTTGGCCATTAGACATACAGTTTTAGGCTTCGTCAGAATACATTGAAAAACATATAAATACATTTTAAAAATGGTCCATGGGCGTGAATTTGAACTGCCACTGGGGGAGACCCTGGTGTACCAGCAACATGCGGAAGTACTGCGTGAAGTACCACTAATAAAAGACACAGTAAAATTTAAATAATACAATGAAAACATGAAATAATTTGAAACTTTTAAATTAAAGAAAACTAACTAAATTGCAATTAAACTTATTTATTAAAATGTAATTTCATACAAATTTGTGTTGAAAAACTCAGCAACAGAATAAAAAGGGTTATTTAATAACCAATTATAAAATCTAGTTTTGAAGCTATTGATTGGTAATTTATAATATTGACTTGGGAGCTTATTATATAATTTCATCCTCATAATTAAAAAGTTTGTGTTGCTCTTGTGTAATCTGCAATATGGAATATTAATTTGTTCACTATTTCTAATTTTATGATCCTGTATATTGGCCACTAATGAGTAATTGTCGATATTTTGTCGAGTGTAAAGTACTAGATCATATATATACAAATTTATGATTGTTAAAATCTGTGATTGTCTGAAAAGTGGCCGACAGTGTTCCAGATAGTTTGATTTACATAAAATTCTAATGGCTTTATTTTGTAAAATCAAGACGCTTCCAATTTTGGTTCCATTTCCCCAGAAAATTAGGGCATATCGGATTATCGACTGAAAGAAAGAAAAGTAGGCACATCTTAAATAATTTTGAGAAACGCAGGTCGTTAATTTCTTTAACAAATATAAAACTCCTGATAGTTTTGTGCATATGTATTCGATGTGCTTATTCCATGTTAAGCTGGAGTCTATAAAAAGTCCTAGAAATTTTGTGCAGTTGAGTCTGTTGTCCTTATTTATTAGATAATTTAGGCTGAAAGTTACGTTGATAGTTTTTTCTTGATTAAGCAAGAAACCATTAGATTCAAACCATAAAGCCATCTATGATAGAGTGTCGTTGTTGAGAGCATGTAATTGATTGAGAGAAGAGGAAGAACAAGAAGAAGTGGTGTTGGTTGTAGGAAGGAGTCGATTATTTTTTTTATTTTACTTGGTTCTTTAACGACACTGTAGCAACTATGAGGTTTTTTAGCTTCGATGGGATTGGTGATAGCGAGACGGTATTTGGCGAGATGAGGCCGAGGATTTGCCATAGATTACCTGACATTTGCCTTACGGTTGGGGAAAACTTCGGAAAATCCCCCTCCCCAACCAGGTAATCAGTCCAATCGGGAATCGAATACGCGCCCGAACGCAACTCCGGATCGGCAAGCAAGCGCCTTAGCCGACAGAGCTACGCCGGTGGCTGAAAGGAGTCGATTATATTTTATTATTATTATTATTATTATTATTATTATTATTATTATTATTATTATTATTATTATTATTATTATTGTTATTATGTTATTGTCAAGGCAATAAATTTTGTTTACATTGTGTCTTTTATGGATGCAGATTTCGCGTCTTTGTAATGGTTCTTGATATTGTTCTTGATATTTAGGTGAGCTCCTAGCCTAAAGACCATCTATCTCATAAAACTCCCGTTTTAAGTAGGTGGGCCTATTTGTCATACATTTTCTTCATAAATTATCAAAGGTAGTTTAGTTGTTTTCTGTTCACGAAAATAGACTTTTAAAGTTACACTATCTACCAAAAAGTAAATGGGCACCGTTTTTTCCCTTTAGAACCTCATAGTACCACTCTTGTTGCTATAACAGCAGCCACCCTGTCAGGCATGCTCTCCAGTAGTTTGTGTAGGATATCCACTGGAATGCGTCGCCATTTCTCTTATAACATGGCACTCAGTTGGACAATGGAAGTTGGCTGCAATTTCAGACCGGCTGACAAGCGTCTTAACCGGCTGAGCCACGCAGGTGGCTACTTTGTTGTTGATGTAGGTCTTTAGAATACTTCTGTAAAAGGACCGTACAGATATTTAATTTTGGAATGTAGGCTTTCATGGATTTAAGTTTATTAACCGAATCGATGTTATCCGGGCTGAAATAGGGCGGTGGTTCTGTCTTTAAGCGCTGTTGTTGGTAGCAACAGCGCTAACAGACCACGGCCCTTTAGCCCGGATAACATCGATTCCTAGTTATTTAATTATTTGTATATTTTGTTATGTAAATGCTGTACGGTTGTAAAAATAATTATGCAAATTTGATATTGTTTTACAGGTAATTAGCTATTTTTATTTATTGATCTGACCCATCATTTTGGGTTTGCCCTGCGACACAGAATAGCTCACAATAAAATTTAAAATTATATAAACAGGTTTCAGACAAAGGTGATTAAGACATAAGAAAAAAAATAGAACCAAATTTAATTTAAATTGAATGTACGTCATAAAGATGCTGACGAAATATCACTACAGAAAATTGTATAATGGTGGTGACGATGGCATCTTGAAGATCTCTCGTCAGCTTGTCTTTTCCCCTCCAGTTTACAAAGGCTTTCGGAATGGTGCCTCTCGCTACGAAGAAGAGACCGGTAACTGTGATTTTTACAATGTTGCATTTCGCTGATAGGTACTGAATCGTGGGCTCGTAGATTTTCTTTTTCTCTTCGTTCACTTCAGATGGTTGAGTGGCTGAGATTTCAAATCTGATAGTAGGATCAATTATTTCGGCTGTCTGTTTATTTCTATTTATAGCTATGATATCGATCCTACGATTGCTCCCACCACCAGCA